>JAAGNO010009715.1:31473-44649 GCA_033439905.1 Ceryle rudis | reverse complement strand
AAAAAAAAAAAAAAAAAAAAAAAAAAAAAAAAAAAAAAGAAAAAAAAGAAAAAAAAAAAAAAAAAAAAAAAAAAAAAAAACAAAAAGAAAAAAAGGAAAAAAGGAAGAAAAGAAAAAGAAAAAAGAAAAAAAAAGAAAAAGAAAAAAGAATAGAAAAAGAGAAAGAGAAAGAAAAAGAAAAAAAAAAATCTTAGAACTGTATTGGTGACTTACTGGATGCCACAGAGAAAACAGAAGCAGGTAGTGATTTCTGTGGTCTCTGGTAGGGAGTAAATGGATTAAAACTGTTCCATCAGGTTGAGCATTCAAAACACCTTTCCTCTGTGGATTCTCTAATGTCTAACAAGGGCAGACATCGCACTGCCACCTTTCTTTCAACAAAATCTCCAGCTCCAGTCAGTTACCTGTTTTCCAATAGCTGACAGGAGCTGCTTATCTTTAAATCTCTGGCCCTGCTATCAAATGTGATTGAATTTGGCTAATGGCTTCCAAAGTTACCAGGTGGACAGACACACAGACATGCACACACAACCCAGCACAGAGCAGGATGTCCGGAGCCAAATTTCCACTGGAAAGGAAGTCTAACAAGAGCAACATGGCCAACTCTCCTTTGCTCGCACCCCAGCTGTGAAACACCAGTCTGCACCCACACTGAAGAACAGACTTTGTGAAGAGCCCAGCAACAGGCAGCCCAACAGCCCTTGTTCAGCCGGGGCGTCACGCCTTGCCAAAAGCAGCACACTTTCCTTTGTCACTGCATGAGGAAGTGTGTAGTTTGAATCAAGAGGTGTCATTGACTTTCCCTTTTTGTCCCATCCAACAGGACTAGCATGATAAAAGAGAACTGGAAGAGCATGCTACATGTGTGACTTTTTGCTGTTTACAGGGCACAGCCTGAATTTCAGAGGCCACATTTTGGAAGCTCTCTGCTCTCAGGAGAAATGTAGGTACCTCCAAAAGGCAGTTCAGTTGTTATATGGACTGAACACAGCTTCTCAGTCAGAAGCCAAAAGGAAGGAGAGTTGAATCCTGCTCAGAATGTGCTTTTTGTCATTTTATTAAGCTGAAAAGAGCCCCAAAGTCATCAAACCTCCCCAGCTTCCACAATTCACCTGATTCTGTTGATAGCTCCTAGGCTGTGGATGTCGGCTTTTATCGGAGACAAAAGGCAATGTGAATGGCAGCAAAAATAAAACTGAAGTCTATTAAAAAAAAAAAAAAAGGAAAGAAAACAGAAACAGAAATAAAATTAAAAAAAAAAAACAAAACAAACAAAAAACAAACAACAAGGCACACTAAAGTATTCCATATGCTCTTATGGTGGGTTGCCCTCGGCATATAGAGAAAGATTGTAACCAGGCAGAATCTGATAAGGCAGAATGCAACTGCTAGCTACTAGGCAACCACCAAAAAAAGAGGGAAAAGAAAAAAAATACAGGACAAAATCAGCATACACACAAGAAAGGAAAAGATAGAACCAGGAGGTGAAGCTGACTTTCTGTGCATAAAAAAATCGCTATTCATGGAGGAGCACATGTTAATAAAACTTTGCAAGGGTTTCCAAGTGAGGCCATGAATGACGCTGCAGTTTGGAGGCCGCACAAGGATGCCTGTTGTAGTCTAGCTGGTTTTCTTTCCTTTTTTGCTGCTTGGTGGAGAAACACATGCTAACCACGCAATTACAAGGCACCCTTGGCACCTCCTTCTCCGTCTCTTTGTAAGGCTCATACCATTGTTGAGCCATGTCATTAATTGAGGCCTTGATTCTGCCATATGAAGCAGGCACGGGGTGGCGGGTTCTCACACGATGAGGTGCTTCTCACATGGAGAGTAGTTTTGCCCCAAGATGCCAAGGAAGGGTGTTGTATTGCAGCAATTTCAGCCAAGGTCTGCAAAGCTATTTTGTTCCCAACTTACAGCTTCCCAGTAAAACCTGTGGACGTTAGCATATAATTAGAAGTTAAACTCTGATGGATCTAGACCTGAGATCACTAAGGACAATTGCTGTTTTCTAGCACAAGAGCTCTGATGTCTGATTAGGAGTACTGCAATGAATATTAATGTTCATAATAATAATAATAGTAATGCAGTTGATCTAAGCTTGCAGCTCTGGTTCAAGCAGACTTCCTGTTGAAATGAGCCAGGCCTCCACACATCCTGAGAAAGTGCGTCTCCTAACAAAATGGAAATGTGATCCTGCAGTCCTACCCCATGGTAGCAGTCAGGCCCAGGAATAGAGCCAAACAGCTCAGCAAGATGAGCCTGTACAAGGGCCATTTTACATAAAGGAGGAGTAATCATGGAAACATGGCTCTCTGGATTTGAACCAAGCCCCTGAGTCACAGAGCTGGACCCCCCTGTTGTAGTTTCTGTAGAAACATAGGGCAACGTGGGAACATGGCCTCATGTGAAGAAACAAAGGGCAAAATCCCTTATTCTGGGGTTTTAAGGCAAGCTCTTTCACACCAATCCACTGTTTGGCTCTGAGCATATCATTTTGCTTGCTTAAGTTTGTTGTTTCGTATTTGTTTTGGTTTTTTTTTTTTTTAAATTAATACTGAAAATGTGTTTCGACACATTTTTCCTTACGGGGGTGTTGGGAGGTTGGGTTAATAAATGTTTGCCAAGTGGCAGGAGATTCTCAGATGAATCTCACTTCCCCTGGATGTGTACCATGCTCGTTGCGGCCGTGTCTGAACGCTTACGCATGGATAATTAAGAAGGGCCATGATAACAGAAAGTGCAAAGCGCTGCTCCTTTCTCACTGCATAATCATGTCTTGGAGGTGGGTGGCCCAAGAGGGAAGCATTGCATCAGGTGCAGTGCTGGGTTTGCTGCTCAGGTATGTTCTGAGAACAGTCATTTTTTGTCTTTCACTGAATTTGGGCTAGATATAACCTTTAGATTTTTCACTATATGCTAATTAAACCTTCCCTGGGCATTCAGCTCTTCCCTCCAGCCCCTGCTTGCTTTTCTGTGTGCACCCTCTACAAGCCTACACAAGCACCCATCAGCTTTCATTATAATTTACCTGTAAAATCCACATGCTCACACTTTCATGTAAAAAACCAACCAAAAAAAAAAAAAAAAAAACCAAACCCAAACAAAAAACAAACCTAAGACACAAAAAACATCGCACAAGTCAGTGTAATAATCTGTTGCCTGCAAATCAGGCCTGGGATGGGAGGAATTAGACCTCCCACATCACATTAGCTTGGAGGGCTCTCCCTTCCCCTTAGCCTGCAGTGGAATTCTCATTCCTACCACTGCGGTGGAAGCCAGCCCTGGCCCGGTGTCTGCATACCACCTCTCCTGTAGCTGCAGTGTGTTTACTTCAGGATTAAAAAATCAGTGGGGGGAAATGATTGTGAACTAGCAGCTTGCTCTTTGTTGCGTGTGGTATAGACAGGGCAGGTGGAAGAATCCTGCTTTGGTTGGAGTCCAGCTTGCATGGCCTCCTTGATCTATTGTCACCGAGATCTGGGGGATCTCAGATGAGGTAAGATGTTAGAAAGGAAGAAAAGTCAGGATGGGTCAGGCAGGCCGACTAGGTGGGATTGGTACATCCCCAGACTTAAACTCTCTACATGACACAGTCCCCACTTTTCTTTGATAATGGCTCCACTGCTTATGGGTAAGCTCTTGCAGCAAATAAAGTCCTGTCTGATACATAGGTTCAACCTGAGCTCAACTTTGCCCCATTGCTAGTTGTTATAATACATAGCCATGGCATTGTATTATCTCGTTGCTGTTGGTTCCAAACTTTGTACTGCACACATGTAGATAGCTCTAGATGGTTATCACGTCACACTTGCAAAGCAGAGATACCTCCCAGACAAGTGATATGATTCAAGCCAGACATGTCCTCTGAGAGCTGAGGGCCTTGCGTGTGCCAGTGGACATCCAAACACTGTAAGGAACACTAGGTTGTTCTTGCCATCTGGGTGGTGTTCCCCTTTCCCCATTCATGCCTCACCCTGCCAACCAAGATGGTCTCCATCACAATGGCTCCCATCAGCACTCCATGCACTCGTGCACCATCCTCCTTGATGAATAAATTAAGGAGGAGGACCACAAGCAGAGCCAGTGCTCCAGGTTCCACCTTCTGCAAAATTGAGGGCTTGAAAATACTGACTCAAGTCAGTGGGTGCCAACTCACCAAAGCCTGTACCGCACCCTCTCTTTTTGGCATACCTGAAGCAAACACTGGGGAGCCTTCAAAATGAGGGCTGTACAATCATTAAGATCTACAAAATGGCTTGCAGGACTCTGCCAAACTGGATGCTGCAGCAAGAGCTTGAGGAATACTGGAATCAGCAGGACATTTTCAGAGAAGGTTTGCAGTAGAATCTCAAATATTTGGACATTTCACCCACTGAGGTTTCTAAGACAGTACAGCAAGGACTAGGTGGATGGCCAGACAAGCAGCAGCCATTGACAAGCACTCATTGCCTCCTGCACATTCATCCACTACAGATACAGCTTAGCAACAAAAGCCTGACGTTGACATTCAATGGTGAAGCCAGTTAAGCCCACAAAACTCCTGGTTCAAATACTCCCCTACATACATTACACAGTAAGAGTCAGCAGTAGCTTTCTTGCTGGGATCTGGCCCTGAGGAAAGGAAGACTGAAGAAAGAGGTGCATGAGCACCCAAAGAAGGATAAACAATTCAGTTTAAGAGGTGGAGAGGGGTGCAGAAGAAAAGTAATTGATTCAGAATCCCTGAGCTAAGCAGGGATCCCTGTCACTGAGGAACAGGCCATGCAGAGACACAGGTTCCCACCCAGAGCCATGAAGGCTTTTCCTAGGGACTTGAAGGGGATTTGGAGAGCATGATACAAAAGCGGTTATGACTCTACTGAGCCCTGTTGAGTTCATTAGTGCATCAGTTAATAGAATTATTTCAAAGAATCAAAAAGGATGTCAACAGGGATATCAACGTAATATACCAAAATCACTTGATTTGGGTTTTCCCACTTCACATGTGCACATCATGGTGAGGAGGACAATACACCACCACCACATCCAGGAGAAAAACAAGCAAGTGGATAAGTCACATCTTGTTGGGAGCTTTTGGTCAGGGAAGATACAGATACTGAGCATTCACTCACTTACAGAAATGGGAGACACTCATGTCTCTTGATTATGACAGGTCTGCAGGAGCAAAGATGCCTGCTGGCTTCTTTTGTGTAGCTGATGAATTTCATAAATATGATTATGAATTGTCTAAAGTAATACCCATAGACCTGTCAACAAAGCAAAGTCTTCTAGTTCTTCCCCTTGAAGATCCAAGTCCTCACTCAGCCTACACCCACATTAAGAGCTCATATCTCATTGGCCCTCATTAGATATCCTATACAGCAGAAGGCCAGAGGGCTGCCAATGCCCAGTGGAAAAGCATCAACCCCAGCTATGTATCTAGGTTCATGAACCCCTTTGATAGCTGCATATTTTTCCCTTGTGGTTTGCCAGCAAAGGAGATACCTTCTCAGCCATTTCCAACTCAAAAATGGGTTGGCAGTTCTCTTGACAAATTGAGCATCTTGCTCATGGTCCTCCCTTTTCAGTTATCCAAAAGTCAGATCATTATTTTCCATAATGTGTAACAGCTGTTTGCCCAAGGGGCAACTTGTGATCTCCTGGGCTTGCCATATAACTAATAAGTAATTGGTGGTTTAGGGATACTATGAAGTCTCATGTTTTTCCTTGGAGACATCAGACAAGATGAGAGAAATTATTTCCAATGGTGAGTGCATTCATCACAGGAAAAGGAGGTTTTAAGAACTGCTAACCAAATATCAGGCCATAAGGCATATAGCTGAACTTGTCTTCAGTCATCTCAAGGTCAGAGCAAGAGATTACTCTTCCCTCAAACCTGAAGTTCCTCTACATACTATTTACTGCATTTGCTGCTTTTCCAGGAAAATACCATATTAACTTTTGTTCTGCTCTCTGCAGTTCCCAGTAGCACCTCCTTCTGGAGGTATTCAGACATCTTTCAGTAACGCTGGAAGGACCATGACCAATATCTCCCCATTCGGTGTCATTAACCAGAAGCAAGCCAAAGGCAGGCAGCAGAAGCAGTAGCCTTCACTGATATCCAGCTCAGCAGCCTTGGGGGGGATGTCACATAACCTCTGGCTGAAACACTGGAACATTTCTGAGCCACCCAGGACCTCATCTAGAGGGACCAGGTTGCTGCAGTCTCTTGCCACCTAGCTGTGCTGTTTAAAGTCATAATCAAACGGATTCCTGAAAACAAGCCCTGACTGTAAAGTTTCCCTACAACCCCTAAGACACCTGCTAATGCAGCTATCGCCTGGCTGTGCACTATCAAAGGTGTAATAACACGGCTGTATCCTGCTAAAGCTCCAGGGGAAAGCTGGAACAGAAGAGCCTTCATAGTCTTAAGGCAAGGAAAATATTATTGCACTTCCACAAAGCAGCTTCCCTTCCTCCAGGACAACCACCTCAGGTCTTTCATCTCAGTGAGCTCTTGGCATTTATTATTTTAGAGCTTTTTCTCATTGAGAAATGATTATTTTTCTTCTTGCTCCAAGATCATTCCTTATTGTTAGTTAAATAAATCAAATTGCTGGAGAAAATACCAAATGCTTAGCAAAAGTGTATTTCATCAAACTGTCTGATCCTGGGGATTCCAGGTATTTATTCGACATGGAAAACTTACTCAGCTGGATTTATATACATACATATACACATACACATACACATATATATATACACACATACACACAAATATATATACACCATAGGTGTACGTACATTCATATGATGGCTAATATTAAGCATCTCCCTTTTTGCTTCTGGAGGTGATCATGTTTCTTGAGTACAAACCTAAAGACTGTCTCTTTCATAGGTAACAAAGAGGGAAAGTCCAGAGACTTCCATTGATTTCCTTTCCCTTGGGAAATTTAAGTTTTGTCTTGAAAAAAAAAAAAAAAAAAAGAAAGCGGAGGAAATAAGATCATCTTCCCATCTGCCTCACTCTCTGCTTCTCTGGCAAATCTTCTTTGACAGACTCTGGGAAGGCTGATATAGATGGTAAACCCTGGAAAAAAAATATAGTAATTTTATATTTCTGGGGGACCTGGGAAATCCTGCACCCGTCTCTGGATATACCACCACTTCTGGAGCATCCCTTAGTGCCACGTGGCTCCCTGCTGTCTTCCAAATACAAGGGCTGCGGTTTCATGGAGCAGATGAATATTTGCTTTTTATTCACGCTTTGATCAAGACCAACTCCAGAAGCAGCCAGTGGGCTCTGCCGGCTTCCCTTTTGGATCCGACCCATTTTGGGTACTGGTTTCTGCAGTAACCATCCATGCATGCTTTAAGGCATGTTTTGTTTCTCATCTATCTCTTCACTTAACAAATTAGCACAATCTAGTCTTATGCAAATTGGAGGTTCGATTTCCTTGTGTACATTGAAACTCTTCCTCTGCATTTACCAACCAATGCGCAGCTCCTGTTCTTTCCCTGCTAGGATGGGTTTTCATTGTTCGCTGCAGGCTGTAGAAGTTAATATGTGTGAATACAATCCAAGTAAGCTAAGTATGTGTTGTACTATACACAGAGGGTAAACCATGGGGACAACACAGAGAGGAGGGATAGGGGGGAAGAAAAGAAAAGGTCAGATGACAGAAAGCAAAAAATAAATTAAATTAAAAAAAAAAAAAAAACGAACAACCCCAAACCCTTAAAATTTGATAGTTTGAGAGAAGAGAGTACAGCTAATTACCTGCACTGAATTCAGACACAAAATGGCAGCTCCCCCTCAAATACCCTTAAAGAGAGATGGAGCGTACCTCTCACTTGTGAGGACACAGTATGGCAAAACCAAGATTTAATTTACTTTCAATAGTACCTAGAGGTCATAGAATACTTTCGGCTGGAAAGGACCTTTAAGATCATTGAGTCCAACCATAAACCTCACACAAGTCCACCACTAAACGCTGTCCCTAAGTGCCACGTCTACATGTGCTACAAAGCCTATGAGTCAGTTCTCTAGGTGAAAAATAGAAACCTGTTTATGTCCACAGGGGGCATGGAGAGTGTAGAAAGGAAAAAAGGAGGAAATCTTTAAGAGGACAGGGCAGACATTGCGAGGAGATGATCCCACAGCAGACCATGGACTAGATCCTACAGGCTCTAAACGCCAACTCTAGTCTCTGACCACTGGACGTTAAAACCTGCCACACAATTGCTCTTTTCACTTGATCTCAGTCAAACTGATCTGGGGCCTGATTTCCACGCAACTGCAGTATTGTCAGGGGAATTGTTAACGTGTCCTTTGCCAAAACAGCTAACATAACATAATAAATGCTATTCTGATGACAGCCATCAAAATAGATTAACTGATAGACAGAAAAAGTTTGAAATAAGGAAGGTATATACAGAGAGAGAGTGAGAGAGATGGATAGATAGATAAGCAGGAAGAGCTGGGAATATAAAAGATTATATAGATAGATAGACACATCTTGGCACAAAGCACGAGCATCAAGGTGCAGTTGGCAGCCCTGATTTAATGCATCATTTGTTCAAAGTGCTCATCTCCCTCCCTTTAAGTAAAATGAAGTTGTTTGGTATGTGTTACAGAATAAATCTGTGTGTGGGCTCCCTCAGGGTCATACGATTGCATGAGGTGAAGGGTCCTGATCCTGCCAAGTTCCCCTCTGAAACGCAGGGCGAAAGGATAGTTCCCAGAGCCAGCACCCAAAACGCCAAATGCCCCGGCAGTCCCGGCCAGTGCTGGAAGGAACACCAAGACACAGGAAGGAAGGAAGGAAGGAAGGAAGGAAGGAAGGAAGGAAGGAAGGAGAGTGGATTATGACTTACCTATCATCTCATAACCTGCCTCAAGATGTATTTAAATTATAAATAAGTAGTAAGATTCTTTCTGTCAACACATTTCAATTTAGGACTTCTGGTTTGGCAAACAGTTTCACAAGAAAGCTCCTTACAATACCCAAGATGGTGTGAACACAGAGGACTCACGGCCACTCTTCTGCATCACAGAGCACCCTTTCCAATTTCACCTGAGAAATACTTCTTGTAATTTGTTTAAACTTCGAGGGTCTCAGGAGGCTGCCTACCCTTGATTTTCATTAAAAGCAACTACACTTTGTTTCCGTGCTGCATTAAACCCCAGCATAAATGCCTTTTTGTCAATCCAGTACCATAGCCCAACATGAAGTTTTAACAAAGACAGCTTTATGCAAAGCTTGGAGCTGGGGAAAAGAAACAATGCAAATAAAAGACTGTAATTCTCCTATTAAATAATCTTGGTTTATTCTCCCTGACTCCTCTGCTGCCAGCACCTATCTGCTGGTCCACTTCTGTTTATTTCAAGGTAGGGGTAAAATTCACCCTGATTTCAATGAGAGCAGAAATTTTTGCAGCCTCAATAGGGAGTTGACCGGTGACAGGGTTCAACTTTAAAATTAGTTTAGGAATGAAGATTTCATTTTGCCCTCTTTACATCCGTAAGCCAGGATCATTCTCAATCACCCACAACAAAGATTCATTTTTTACACTTGGGCTGGCTGAAGGTTTCAACTCATGGGAAAAGCCCCACCTCCAAACCCACTCATGAACAAGAGCCACCCTGATCTTTGCAGAAGTGTGCTGGAAACCTAACCAGACCAGACTGCCCTTTGTGGTATTTCAGCACATCCTGCTTCTTGTCCTACCTTGGAGGAGTGAAAATGAAAATATGAATATACTTTCCAAAACCTCAACATAGTTTTGGTGCAAGGGTGGGGAAGGCAAAGCTGCGGTTTTGTTTGCATTGAACATCCACAGAAAGTTCAGTCCTTTTTTTTTTTTTTTTCTTTTTTTTGCATCAGTCTCTGATTACCCTTTTGCGAAATGTCCCATACAAGGCAACACTGGGATGTGGAACATGTCATTTATCCATACAAAAAAGCATAATTTCTTAGGCAAATTTACCTAGTGGTTGCAGTGGCTGCGTTCTTGATCACTTTACAAGGACAGATAACACCAAGCAGTGAGACAGAATTGCCTACCATAGTTTTGAGGAGGAAACACTCCAAGAATCTCAGGTTTTCTCCTTGCTTGGATAACTAATGATCCCAGTATCTCCATCCAGGTCACATAAAATCCTGCATTCATTTTGTGGTAATAGCTTTTTCCCTCGGCACTGTGTGGCAATGCTTAATTAACAAATGCTCAGACCTGAGGAAAGACATGAAAGATTGGAGATGTTTGAGGTGTATCACCAACAGTATTTTCAAAGAGGTCACCAGTGGTGATTCACTGCAGTGAATTACTGCATTTTCCAACAGCGTGGCCAAGCATAATAACTGTGGAGGAAAAATTGACAGAGTCAAAGCAAAGCAAAATGGGAAGTTTGAAGGTTTTCATTTGGTTTTAATGAAACAAACAAACAAACAAAGAGTAAACCCAAAACATTTTCTTCACCTGAAAATGAAATGCTGAGTATCATTTGGAAGTAATTTAATTTTCTTTTTTTTCCCCCTTACCATTTTTTTTTTTTAAATTAGGTCAATCCTTCAAAGAAAATATCTTTTGGGAATAAAAAATGCAAAAAGCTTCAGTTTAAAAAAGTCAACTCAGATTGTTATTTCCATAAAGGAAACATTTTACCCTAAAATACCTGCATGTCATGATTTTTAAATATTTCCTTTATTTATTTTGGTCAAACATTTCATCAGCAAATTCAACTGGCATTTTGTTAGCTAGTATAAAATGGATTATTTATTAAAAATATATACATTCCACACTACAATAAAAAATGCTAATTACTTGTTACCAAAAGCTGAATTTAGTAAGCAAGCATGAGACAAGAAAGTGTTCCAAATCATCACCTTTGCTCTGACAAAAATACCCAGCAAATAACAGACTGTTACTCAAGTGGGGTTGGTGGCCATTATACTGGGGAAGGGGCTCACAGACAGCATGATGCTCACAGGCAGAAATTCAGGATCACCACTGAGTCTGCATGAATCTAAATAATTTTTGCTCACCGAAAAACTTGTGAAGTGTCAAGAAAAAAGCTACAGTCCATGACTCTCACATTTTCCCTGGTGGTCCTTATCTCAGAAAGTTTGGAAATGTAACAGGAAATCATTCCTCCTATGGCCATTTGGACATTTCTCCTAATAGAAGCAGCTCGCAGCTTAGCACCTGGATGTATGCCTACCTAAAAGGGTGGTGATGGGTAAAGGAGTACTGGAGTGATGGGGTTTTTTAACTTTTTCTTGAAATATTTGGATCAAATTATAGGTGTCCCACTTATGAATAGATGTCATTAAAAAAACCCTATTTCTTCTAGAAAGTGCTGTTGCTCTAAACATGCTGCACAAGCGAAAGGTTTATTCGTACTATAGGCTTTGGAGTGTTTTTGGCTGAATGGCTGCATGTGTGTCATGTTGGATGCTGGATATTTTGCCCCAAGGGTAAGGGGCACATCCCACGTATTTATGCATGTGCTGAAGTGCAGTTACCCTGACCACCCTATCAGCCTATCTCATTATCAGCACCTCCATCTGCCTGTATATTTTATCTCATCGTTCTCTATTTATTTATATTGCCATGATATCTGAGATCCTGCCTACACTCAGCTGCCAACAGCGAGAGCTCGTGTGCTGCACAGGAGGGGAAGGAATAAGGAGCGGGTGCAAGGCTCAGCCTGGCCAGACATAGTTGTATAATGAAGGTAGATTTGAAGCACCATCTTGCCGCTACAAAGTGCAAAATCTGTGTGGGTTTGCCTTTTTTTTCTTTTTTTTTTCTTTTTTCTTGGCTTAGGGGTTGTTTTTCAGCAAGGTGATTGTGTAGGGAGATGCAAAAAGGTATTCATCTCACTTCCAGACAAGATCCAATTCACCCAAATGGTGTCAGAGATTATTTTTTGGTTTTAAATAAACACTTTTTTTTTTTTCCATGACATTTGTTTTTCAAACATTCATTCCCCAGCCATGTGCTTCGCTTGTCTCTGAGTGTTAAATACAGGGAGGCAACATCTAATTGCGGTTTTCCTGAGGGTGCTGAAACATTTAAAATGTGTACGGGCTCGAGGTCAGTGTCCTGGAAGTCTCAGCTTTCTCCCTCAGAGGCAGCTAATGCGAGTGGTACCTCGTGAATCACTCTCCCAAGGCCATATACCTGAGATTCTCAAATTCCGCCTGAAGGAGGGGAGAAACGTGGCTCAAACGCTATTTATCACCCCTGTCTTTCAACAGTGCTAGCAGAGTCATCCAACATCTGCGGCACCGCTGAGAGACTCCTGCCCATGTTTGCAAGGAAGGTCATGCAGAGGTAACTGAGCAGGGCTGCAGTTAACCATTCCTCTTGACCCAGTGGGTCATTCCCCACTTAAACACTGGACACAGCCCAGGTAAGTCCCCAGGGGAGTTTTGGTTGGGTTTTTTGTGCTGGTCTCTCTAGAAATGGGAGATAAAAAGCAACATGAGAAGAACTCTTTTTTGTGGGCTCTGTTTGGGGTTCTCATGGCAAGAACCCCCAGTTTCAGATTGGCAAAGCCCCTGCGAAGAAAAACTAAGAAACAATGGCAATGTCAACACTGTTTTTATTACAGCATGTTTGATTCATGCTGTATCTTACTTGTAAGACCCAGATGGCCTTGCAAATGTCAGTGAGTTATGACCCATGTCAAGTAGGTGGAGCTATTATTAGTAGCAGATCAAACATAACTAAAATATTAGATTGGGATTTACACCCCTACGTTCCTGGATTATAAGGGAGCAGCTGAAGGACTTGTGAAAATACACAACTTCGGCTCTTCTAAGACAGCTCTTTTTC
Source organism: Ceryle rudis (assembly GCA_033439905.1). Taxonomy (NCBI): domain Eukaryota; kingdom Metazoa; phylum Chordata; class Aves; order Coraciiformes; family Cerylidae; genus Ceryle; species Ceryle rudis. The sequence goes on along the minus strand of JAAGNO010009715.1, from coordinate 31,821 downwards.
CCTGTTAGTACCCAATGCCTTAGAAGAATCCAATGCATCACGTTAGCAGCCTTCTAAAAATCTGTCCTAAAAAACTAAAACAATCTATGAACCTATCAAGACACCTACCCTTCAGGATGAGGCTTCTGGGACCATTTTAGATTCATTCCCTGCATTGCACAGAGCCTAGTGACATCCCTGCAGTCTCTCTGTTGACATAAGCAACTCTCTTGGAAAAGCAATGGTGAAATTGTGCTCCTTTGTTCATCTGGGGGAAAGGACAGACAGAGATGAGGAGAGGAGAGAGAGGAGAGGAGAGGAGAGGAGAGGAGAGGAGAGGAGAGGAGAGGAGAGGAGAGGAGAGGAGAG
>JAAGNO010009712.1:0-36180 GCA_033439905.1 Ceryle rudis | reverse complement strand
GCGCCAGGGGAGGTTTAGGTTGGATATCAGGAAGCACTTCCTCACGGAAAGGGTCATTAGACACTGGAATGGCCTGCCAGGGGTGTTGGTGGAGTCGCCATCCCTTGTGGTGTTTAAGGAAAGACTGGATGTGGCACTTAGTGACATGCTCTAGCTAGATGGCGTGCTGTCAGGTCTTAGGCTGGACTTGATGATCTCAAAGGTCTATTCCAGCCTCTATGATAATTCTGTGTAAATCTGTGAATCTTAGATCAAGACTGGACTCTTAAGTTTTGGACTCTGATTACATAAAACCCCAACACTTTTGGTGTTCACCATTTCCAGTATATAAAGACCACATATAAAAACTCTTCTGCCTCTACAAAGTTGAGTATTTTCTGGATCTTTCCATTTGGTATCACGTGACACTACATTAGAAAAATAAACCCAAAAGCACACACTTGAGCAGCAAGAGACAGGTACAGAAACATTGTCACATCACAATGCAGCTCATTGTCCAACCCAGAGGAATCCAAGCATCACCAACAGCGAAGTAAGTTACAAGCAGCCTGTAAGAACTCCAAGGAACCTGAAGACACCTCCTTCTACCTTTTGATAGCCAAGACACTCAACTTTCTGATCTGGCAGGTAGAGCAACAAATCACGGAGTTGCTCTGAGTTCATTTACTGCCAGACTAAAGGCACAGAAAAGTACCATCTATTTTTTATTTAAATTTTAAAAAAATTACTAAAGTTTACTTCTGTTTGTAACCTGAGCTTAGTTTAAAACTTTCTATGTTATCCATTCAGAGTCTTGAAATCCAATTTACTATTGCAACTTTAGAAACTTCTGCCATGCAGCTGAATACCAGTGGGATGTTTCTGTTTTGATGGGGATTTTTGAACAAAACTGATTGAGCAATGATATGAATGTCATTATCACCTTTTTCAATAGAATTAAAAAAACAGTCTTTACAAGCTATTAACATTGAAAACCTTTTTTTACACAACATATTTTACTAGGAAACAGTGTTATTAATTCATTCACAATTTGTGCTTTAAATAGTATTAAATTTTAAGAATCGACAATGGTTACGAACAATAGAGATACTTTGTTGATGTTCATAGTACATGACTGGCAACTGGAATAGATGAGTTACATGCTATTGCAAGTACAGTATTTAGAGTAAATATATGAAATAACAGAGTAGAGTTTCAACCCATGGAAACTTATCACTTCCTACCTAAGCAAAAGAATCACTGCTGCTAGAACAGCACCACTGTGAGAGCTTACAGATGTTGTTACTGAAGGACTGCTTGCTTGGGAGGAAGCAATGAAGAACATTAAGCAAAGATTTCAAAAGTGTCTTTTCAAGAGGAAAAGAAGAGGTTGAAGTGGAGAGCTCTTCCTCTGTAAATCAACGTAAGTTTGAAGGAAATTATATAGGAGAGCTAAGAATTAGCATAAAACCCACCTTTGGCATTTTTTATTTTACAGATCATCCATGAATTAAAATAAAACCACAGGATTTCCCTTTATGTCACTACTCTTCACTCCTGTAAATTTTCTAATGTTTCATGCTAAGAATTTACACTCCCACATTAAAATTTGGTGTAGATCTTACTTTACACCCTCTGTTTTGAGGTAAAACTTCTAAAAGCCTAATTTACTCATGTTCAACATTGTAAATGATCCAGATAAGCATTACTTTAACAAAGCTCCTTTAGCAAAACAGTGCGGGAGATATTTAGTTACAACTGGAAAATATTAAAGTCTTTATGAAGCGCTTAACTTCATTAAATTATTTTTCACACAGCTAAATACAGCTCAGCTCCCTAATTTCTCAAATCTCAATACCCGATTTCTCACTTATTACTCGTAACTTGGATTTGCCACTAATAGACTTGAGAGTACCACAAGTTAGCACTGAATTCACTAGCATTATTTTGAGATTTAGAAGCCACCAGCTAATTGATAAAGCTCTAATGTAAAGCTAGGGATGAAATACAAAAGAGAGCTGTATTCCTACTTCCTTTGAATTTAGAAGAATACAGAGTTAATGAAAGTTCAAACCCTGCCTGCTCACAATCACATTCCACAATGGAGAAAACTACTAAAAGAGCCAGAAAAACATCAAACCCAAGAATTTTATATCAACATCAGCTTCTTTACTTTCCACTTGGTTGAAGCTTTTTGGCCAGTTATTTCTTGTTTACCTCTAATCTGGTGCAGATGCAGTCAGCAATAAAAATCTCTCTGCTACCTAAGGCTTTGCAAGATAACACTCTGCTCAAAAATAAAACTACTTCTAACACTAAGACTTCAACCAGCAGGCAATCTAAATGGTTAAACCCACATACTGATGGACAAAACCACCAGTTCTTTGACACAAAGGAAAGTTTTCATTGCTGCAGCAGAAGGGTTTGCTCTAGAATACGCAGAAGTAAGAACACATACATTTAAAGCAATAATATCAAGTGTATTATAAACTATTTGGAAATATTTAATAACTTCCCCCCTACAGGGCTTCAAGATTTTATAAACAAGTCTTTTGCAATACTTACCTGATTTCTTCTAACATGCTTGAGGGAACAGCTTTTGCACAGTTTGCAGAAAATAAAAGTGCACATATCCAACCACCAGGGCTATTTTTAAAAAAGCAAATGATGTTTCACTTTAAAGACACTGAGAAACTGAAATTTAAGAAGGTTGTTTAAAAAAAAGCTTTCAAATACAAAAGGTGTCTCTGCTTCAGAAAACATGTTGAATTTTCCAGGGAGAGCAAGATGTCAGTAACATTTTTATATATAAAGTGAACTTTCCCAGCATTCTACCCATCAGTTTACTGAACATATACTTTACATAAGGCACATACACAAAGAAAAAAAGGGAAGCTTTAAATTCCATGTTGGATAAGTCATCTCTTTTGTATTATTATGCAAACTAGTGTTGCTTTGTGAGCCAAGTTACTAGGAACAGCTTAGAACTTTCACATCTACAGATCAAAAACTGATTTTAGGATTAGGAACTAAATACTGAAATAGATCATTAGGTCACAGGCTGAAGTGCAAAGGAATGCCTCTTCCAAGCATCACTTTTGGAGAATATAAGAGATGACTGCACCATTAAAAAAATTAAAAAACACAACTAGAGCCACAGTCCAAAATTACATGACACCTGAATAACGACAGCTGAAGAAAAACAATTGCAGTATGAAGATTCGCAGTAAGTTGACTGCAGGTGTCCTACAGCTTCTCCTCCTTAGTTCCTGCCTCTTACTTCACACGAGGTAGAATACTGCTTCAGGCTAAGTAAAATAAAACAACAGCTGCAGAACTAAATGGCTATTCTTTCTGCAAATGAGCAGCTGTGGTAGAAAATTGGCCCTCTGGCAGTCTAAAGGAGTAGGATACTTCTTGTGGTCTACTAAAAGGCACACAAGCAAATATATTAAAGGAATTCTAGTAAAAAGTTTGGAAAAGTTGGCTAAGGAAGAAGTGATAAAGGAATCATGGAAGAACTCAGAGAAAAATGAATACTTCAAAAGGAAGTTATAATAACGCAAGTATCTGTATTTGAAATAATTACAGTTACACAGAACATTTCTAAGCAAAAATAACTGGACTGCCTCCAGAAATTTAAGTCAACTATAAAATGGGATGCAAAGCCATAAGAAACTTCAGGTAATCCTGCCAAAACCAGAAAGAAAATTGGAATTTGGTGAAGTAATACAAGACCATAAAAAGAATGTGGGTATCTATTTCTACTGGTGAACACAGTAGAATCCACAAACACCAGGAATTAACTGACTACATCACTGAAATAACCCAGTTATGCTTTAGTGAATAAAGGCAGGCAAGCACCTAAAACACTGGTTTTCCCAACGTTCCTACAAATCTCTTGTGAAAAACAGGGAAAAGCAACAATCCTTCTCTCCCGGTTCTACAAGATGCCCTCTGCGTACCATCTCACTTGGAGACACAAGATGTTCCCACCACAGGCAAAAAGAGAGTCTTTAAGCTGGACTTTTATTTGTACTAGTGGTAGCCTCAAGACAAAACCCAAACAGCTGACACTAGGAGCTTGGGAAATAAGTTCCCAAGAAGCCGCGTTAGGTTTACTTTCACTTACGCAGCTTCTCACAAATACCCACCCAACACAGGGCAGGGTTCTGGTTAACTGTCTTAGAATTACACATTTTTCTTCAAAAAAAGAAGTAAAGGAAGTTACACTCTGGCATAGCTATAGAGAGATTTCCTGTTAAGAATGGATAATTACAGTATTGCAACTTCCTTCCAAGCCATTCATCCACATTCTCCTTTAAAGAGCACTACTCCATTAGCTACAAGCAGGTAGGGTTACTATGCCATGCTCATTCAAGAGCCCAACCCTAAATATGTTTCACATCAAAGCTGTTTTAACTACACTCTACAGCCTGCACATGTACACAAACATTTTATGTTACTTATATATCACTGCTACAGCAGTTTCACTGAATTGTGTTAGTGAAACCTCCTACTTGGTTGGCATTAACTGTGTATCTTCTGGTTTTCCTAATATTATCCATCACACGTGCATACGCAAACACACCCCCATCACCATCAGAATCCTGTAAAGAAAAAAAAAATTAAAAAAATACTGAAAACTGCCAACAAGTTCTCCAGCACTATTGCACTATTCACATTCAAACAACCTAAAGCACTTGCTCTAAGCATCACTATACAGCACTGAAAACAGCAACAAAAAGCTACACAGGAAGGAAAAGGTTGTATAAATCTCAGTGTACAAGTTAAACCCACAAACCAGTTTTGATCTATCACAGCTCTGAGAGGTGTGAAAACTAGGACAAAGTCCTAGTGAAACTAGGTTTTCTGTAAAAGAAATTTCATGAACTACGCTTTGAGGCTTTCAAGACTATTAAACCTGTCAGATTACTGTAAAGCAAGCAATCAATCATTACAGAAGCAGCACCTAGATTACAAAACAGAATCCTAATCCCAGCTGTAAAACTGGACCTTCAAAAAGAAGGGAAAAAAAACCCCAACGTACCCTGAGTACAAGTATGTGACTGTAAAATGATTGTTGCTACCTATTATAAACCATGTCCACTTGTAAATTAGAATTCTTTCTCCCCCAAACCAAACAAGCAGTGAAGCTTTGTAATGGAGAGGAAAGAATATTCTCTGGATTACATTTTTATCCTTATGAGCTAAAAAATGCCTTTTTACATTCTTTGATTATTAAGGTAATGGTCACGAAGGGAAATACAGAGGGGAACATACAAAACTAGGATGGTGAGCACTTCAATTTTGGAACTCCATAGACAATCAAGTGCAAAAAAACCAAGGAATAATCATGTGCACAGGTACCTATGTTAGATTTCTCCCCTATCTGTATGGGTTAATGTGGGGCTGAACTACTTAAATGCGTTCATGGTGGCCCAAGCTTATTAAAGCAAGGATTTCAGAAACAGGACAGACAGAGATTGAAATCTGTACAAGCAACACAAATACCACATTAACAAGAATGTATTGTCATGGTCACAGAAAACGCTACTAAACCGAGACTTCATTCCAGGACAGCATTAGAAAACTCAGCTTATCAACTCCTCCAGGACACCACCTTTAATAAAGTCAGTCTTAACTGTCATTATCACAGGGAACACTAATTAGAAAAATATTTAAGAAGCATGCTGCCTATGAAGACTGGTATGTTAATTGTCATTCGCAGTAGGATGTCAGTTTACAGGACTTATCTAGTAGTTAAACTTTGTTGTAAAAGAAAGATACGTGCAAATAATTCAGAGGTGGGGCTCGAGTCACAGCTTGTGCAAAATGCATTCATTTTTAACAACATACAACCATAAACAGCATGAACAAAGAAAACTGTCAAAACATGAAACCACATGTCATTTCCTGATGCCAGGAATCGAGACTCCTAACAAACATATTTGAGGCAGCATACAAAACTTATCTACCCATTTTAACAACTTAAAAAAAAAAATGTTGCTAGTAGTAAAAATAAAACAAAACAAAAAAACCCCAAACACCATGTTTACTTTTTCAGAGAATTATCGAGAAAGAGGCAGGAACTGGGATTTTTGATGGTTTAGAGCAGACAAGGGAAATAAAGAAATGGTCTCATCCAGCACCTTCCAGATAGCTTTCTAAGGAAGATCAAGCAGGCTTCTACAGCAGCATCCTATAGGTGTCAATTAGGATGCCCCTAGCAACTGGGTTCAGAACCAGTCTGAAGAGCTGCTGTCTAGTTTGATATTCTTTTTCATAAAGCCTATACCATTAAAAACTCAGCTGCTAAATGCCTTATTACTGAAACTGTAGTTTTAGCACTATTTCAGGCTAAACCTGACAAAGTTTTAGGCTTTTTTTCCAGAAAGCTGCCCTTCTGTTGTGTGAAATCCAGTAACACCACAACTTCATGCATAAGCCATATGACAAGGTGCTTTCACTACCTGAGACAGGTTAAAGACCAAAGATTTCCTCAGCCTTCTGACACCTTGGGCTGACTACAACTAACAAAGCCACTCTGTTACTACTCAGTTTTCAAGCAAGAGATGAAATGGAAGAGGGAATAGCAGAAAGAAACTGAGGCACCTGTTCTAGGGCTACCCTAAAAAAATAGATCACATCCCTCTCAAGTACTTTCAGAACAAGAATTTCTTAAACCTTGAAGTCAAACACATTTTGGTGGAAAGAAGAAATAACTACAGTACAATCAATCCTAATATGATCATCTGGTCTTCTCATTTGGATATAGAGCAACTCAGATGGCACAAATTCAAGGCTTATGAAGACTCAACCTTCTCCTCACAGGTGTGGGTGGGAGGAAAGGACAAAGCACACAAGCAGAAGGCACAGCCACACATCTCCCCCTGGTATCCTTCACTATGTACTTGGGAGAGGGGGAAGGGGGGGAAGGCAGGGGAGGCAGGGGAGGTGGAAGAAGAAGAGTCCTTGAAGAACCTAAAATAAATAGATGTGAGATAATCAGGTATTGAAGCCAAGAACATCCTTAGTCCCATGACCTTACAGCTCAGTGGGAGACACACAAGTATGAACTTCAGTGCTCATCGTTCTTTTCATAATCACCTGGATGGAACAGAGTTGATAAAACATGTTTTAAGCCTTCCCACCTTGGATCAATTATTAATAGAAGCTGGAAATGGCCTGTTGCTGTGTGGGATATTAACTCAGGTACTGAAAGTCTACAGAAGCCCTCTTTGGCCCATCTTCTCAAGTGAAGAAGGTGGGACTAGAAAGATAAGACTAAGAGCACCCTGACTGAGAGATGTTAGCCCCTCAAGCATTTACTTCATATATTCTTCTATGTGGGAAAGTTAGATGATAGAGAAGGAATTTTATTTTTTTCTGGACTGTCCGGGAAATAATTAAGATAACCTCCTGCACCTCCTCTACAGAACGGGGGAGTGCGCTGGCCCTAGCAAAACACAAACGAGATCAACTATTAAGGAAATTACAGCCCATTCCTCTGCTTGGCCTCCGTGGTTCTCTCCCTCTCCCAGGAAAAGGCACGGGGCAAGTCCTATCCTTCAGAAGCTCACATTCTCCAGGGCCCTGGGCATAGGAAAGGACTAATAAGGCCCTTTATGGAGAGCAGATACACTGAACAGCCTCTCCCACGCTCTCCATCGCCACGTCCCCGATCCTACGTCCCCCCACCCCCATAAGAATGCCCTATGCTGAAACACACAGAGCTCCTCCGCCTGACAAGGCTTTACGTCCCTGCGAGGCCGGTGGGAAACGAGGCAGCCCTACAGCGGGTACTGCGCTCCACCGGACCCCGGGACAGGGGGGAACCCGGCGGGACGCGCGGGGAAAGCCCTTCGGCCGCCAACCCCTCCCCGGTACTCACAGTCCAGGTGCTTCTTCTTGGGCCCCATGACCTCGTGGGTCGTGGCCTTGCAGACGGTTTTCGAGACCGCCGAGCCGGTCACGCTGTGCTGCGCCGCCGTGATGCGGTCGGTAAGGCTTTGGCCGGACATGGCGGGTTGCTGGCGGCGCTGGACCCGAGAGCAACTCCGCTCTCTCCTCGGGGGCCGGGCCGGGAGGACTAGCCGGGGGATGGAGCTACACGGACTCCTCACCCCGCCGTGCCGCAGGCGGCCCCCGCTCCGCCCTCAGGGACGGACCTGTCTCCCGAGCAGTTGCCCCTCCCCCTCCTCCTCCCACCCCCCTCCCCCAGACGCCGTCCCCTCCCCCTGCGCGCCTTCCGCTCGGCCGGGGACAGGGGACACGGAGTGGGCACCGCAGGAAAATGGCGGCGGCGGAGCTCCTCCTCGGACCTTTCCGGGCCGCCTGCAGCACGTGACGCGCACCCTCCCACCGGCGCCCCGCCCACGCGACACGCCCCGCCCCTCCTCGCCGGCGCGCCCCGAGCGAAGCTCCCGGCTGCAACAAGGGCGGAGGGGGAAGGAGGAGGACGGCGGCGGTCACGTGGCGCCCGCGCGCGCGTTCGCGCCCGCGTTCGCGCCCGCGTTCGCGCCCGCGTTCCTGGGCGGGTTGTGGCGGGCGGAGGCCGGTGGCGGCTCCGTCCCCTTAGCGCCCGCGGCCTCGGGGGTGGGCCCAAGGGAAGTGAGGGCGAGGGGTGCAGACGGGCACGGCCCGACAGAGCTGTGTGGGGGGGGGCCGTGTCCCTTCTCCCCCCCAAGCGGGCAGAACGCCGGTCGGCCCCTCTTCGGGTTCAGCAGGGCGGGTTAAAGCGCCGCGGTGTCTGCCCCGAAGGAAGTTCTTGCGTTCCTCAGCTTGGAAAGTTTTGTGGGAGCTCCTTCAGTGTCACCTTAGACAATGAGAGTTTAAAGGGAAATACCTGTTAACGGACAATGCGGGGTTTGGAGCTGTGTGGTTGCTGCGATCGTGCCTCTCCTCTGAGTTATTTGAAGGCTTGCCAAAAATTTCTTGAATGTACATCATGGCAAACGTAAAAAATGGGTGGTTTTCAGGTCTTTCATGATTGGCCTCCCACTATTTTGCTAATTGACTCATTTTCGCAGGGCTGTTGGACTCTGCTGGTGGCTCTGTCCTTGGCTTGTCGTGATTTTGTATGAAGTTACTTAATGTTTCTGTTCATAAAAATTGGGATTGTTCCTTAGCATGCCTTCTGTAAGCCTGGTACCTATGTGACCCAGGCAGTGGTGGGCAACGAGGAACAGCTGCTGGAGGTGTTGGCTCCTACAGTGCAGTCACAGCCTCCCAGCTATCTGCAACTTCATTACTCGTTGTAACAGGGCTCTTCTCCTCCTTCCCAAACACGCAGCAGACGGTAATACAGTGAAACCACAGGATTCCAGCAGACAAATGTTCCTCCTCTCCCAAAAGAGCCTTCTGAAGAATTGTCTTGGAACTGTCCCTCATCCATGAAGCCACCAAAATATTTATTAGGCAATTTAAACAGAAGCAATATACAAATGATAGTCAGCTCTGTCTGCTTGACAGGATATATAAGTAGGATTATCTGTTTATAATGTGTAAGGAAAATCGGTGTCAGAGGAAGGACATCTGGCAAAAGCTGAACCCAAATAATGCTATTGCTGTGTGTGTAAAAGGAATGCATGCACTTTTAGAACTTGCTTCCTCCATACTGCCAACCTCTGTTGTGTTTGTATTCCTTAACTCCATCTGAACTGCTTCTGGAGTCCCAAATATCCATGCCGGGGAAATCAATCACTGATGTATACAGCAGCAGACTCTGAGATCTGACAGCTTTAGCACAAAGCTTCGCACCATGAAAACACTGAGACTGCTATAGGCTACTGATACAGCAACACATATTGCTGTGAGTACATAATCTTTTTTGTGTAGTTTCCAAATTATACTGTAAATCAGAGAGATAAATAATTTTGACACTGCTGTTTTGGGGTTTTTTTTTATGCTAACTTCAGTTTGGACCAGGATTTCAGCACTCTGCTTCTTGCTACTTGGAGAATTGCCATGGAATTGGCCTAAAGTAATTTAGGCTTCATCAGTTCTACACTGATTATGCCCATTGCTTTCTCCAGGAGCAGTGAAACTATCCAAACAGAGGAAGTTTGCAACTCTACCAGATTTGGGCAAAATATCTTATTCCTATGGGGACAAAAAGTGACCTCAGTCTTAGAGGTCCGAAACCAAAAATAAATTTAGCCTTTTTACAGCTCTACATATGCACAGAAACCTCACAGTTTTACCCCACAGTTAAAAATTCTGCTCATTATTTTTGTTCATAAGCAGAAAGGGGAGAGAGAAGTGATGGGTAAACATTTTTGCAATTGTTTGTTGCTTTTTAATTGCTTGGGAGCCACTTGATAGCATTACAGTGAGAAGCTTGAAGCACTGTGATAGATAATATCTGAGCACCTCCCAAAGATTTGGAAATTGAAATCAAAATATTATTTCTTTTCCTTTCCAACTTGAAGAAAACAAGTTTGATTAGTTTATAACTCATTTGTTTTTGTTTGTGTGCCTGGGTGTGCTTGAGAATGAGAGGAGAAAGGAGTACATATCTGAAGAGAAAGATACTAATGCAAAGATAGGAGTCTTATATTTAGTGAAGTGGCAAATCTGAACAACATTCCTTTCTCTTGTAAAAAGTTATTCCAGAGTCTGTATCCAGCTCCTGTGAAAATGCTCTATCTTTCATTCACCAGCTCTCAAAAATGTGTTTCTTTCACTGGCATCCAGCTATCCTGGAAGGACAGACAAGCTGACAGGGCTGTTTCTCCCCGTGTGTATTGTGTCGTGCTGAAACCCTTTTCTTGGCCCAGCCTCTTTAATTTATTATGTATATCACTTTCTTGCAACAGCATAATTTCTACTCTCTGTGTTGTCTGCCACACAATCCAAGTGGCTGCTTTAGTGTTCACAGTACTGCTGCTGTCCGTGCCCTTCCTCCACGCTTCGATCTATTGCAAACGATTAAGAAAGCTGTGGGTTGGAGGGCACTACTAATCACATGTAGCTTCAGATTTAAAACAGGCATTTGGGATGAATTTCAGGCGTATTAGAAACTAGCCATTCTGGCGCACAACACCGGTGAGGCACAAACCTCAGCATGTACTAATGAACTGTAGCAGGCTCATTACCAAGGATTTGAGAGCATATTTGGAAACATCAACAACAAAATGCAGCAACCATAATCTGGGAAGTGATGGGGGCTGATGAAGAAAAGTTGCAGAGCAGCAAAAAATTAAAAATAGGGCTGTGCTGATGGAACAGAGATGGAACTGCTTAAGGGAATGGTAAGAAAGGTAGGGATGGGGCAAGGAGGCAGTGGGGAGGAAAACCAGAGGCAGCAAAGCCACCTAAATAAGGCTAAGAAACACTCTTTCAGTGTTCTATAAATGATTTGGAAGCATGTTACAATCCAGATGTTTCCCATGACCCATTTCAAGGCTCACCATATCTTCATTTGCTGTTAAGGCTTGTAGTATTTTCCCCAGATTTTAAGGAAAGGTGAATTTAATGTCAGCTGGAGGAATTTAGCACCTGTTTGAGTTAGTGACATAAGATATGGACTGTAGGAAACAGAAAACATCATCCTTTTGGCTTCCCAAATGTAGCTAGCTATGACATATGCCCATGCCCATGGCCTGTTAGGACTATATGGTTCATTTCTCATGCATCTCTGGCAATGTAGAACTCCAGCTGCATGGCTAGAACCAGGCCACTCACTGACTGTAAAAAGCAATTTAAGATGCACTTCTAAGTAGCTAAATTTTGCCCAGCCTAGTAGAACTCTGCCCATTTCACTGCAGTATAGTAACTTCCAAACCATTTTCCAAAGAGCTTGGCAAAGATTTACCCAGTGTTGCTTTTCTGTGAAAGACATTTAGAGTCATACTCCAGCTTGTCTATAATATGAATTCACTGTAATTTGCATCACCGTAACAACTTCATCAAATATTTCTATGGACAATAACTATTTTGTTTTTTTAACACCTCTAAGAAGATAAGTATAAAGAAATTTGGACTTAGAAAAGTTATGGTCAAGGTAACACTTGGTACAGTGAAAAAAAGTAGCCCAGGCACATGGTTCTTTGTTATTCGTTCATGCTGCTAATAAGACGAGCAGTCAGCCAGCAGAGGTGTGCAGAGAGGCCAGATTGCATGGGGAGGAGGAGGTGGCATGACCATGAGAACTGCTGGAATATTGCAAAGCAGCCACAACACACAGTGGAGCCAGGATACTTTTTTGATTGATACCCCTTTCCACTACTCTAGCTAGATGTGCTTGTTTTCACCTCTAACATTCCTCTTGCCCACACATAACATGACGACCTGCCAGATTCTACTTTTACTTTTCTCGTATCCAGCTGGTATGAAATTATGTTTCTGATCCTTCAACTTTAAGTACTCAGCTTCTTCCTCTCCTAATGATCATTGCCCCGTGCTCCATTCATTCCTGCTTCAAATACATTGCCCTCTTCCACCTAAATACCTACCTTGAGACAGTCCTGAATGTTCCTGCTGAAATCACCTATTGCTCTGCATTCCTCTCACAGCACCTGCTTTTCTTCAGGCTCCTCACTGTCCACACCTCTAGTCCAATCTTGACTTTGCAGATCAAGCCAACTTTCTCGAGTCCAAGCTGAATCAGAAATCTCTTTTTTAATTCTCTCTTTCTGGAAATGGTGACATCTTTGATGTTTATTTTGTTCCTTTTACATGTCCTCTTTTGTGCCTCTTTATGTAAGACCGATACCCAAAATCCTTCCTCATACATAGAATTCTGAACTCTGCAGCTTGTCTCACCTTCTCAGGCAGCTCCAGTTAACTAGTAGTCAATGTGCCTTGCTGTTCTGTTCCCTAAAAGGAAGGTGACTTTGTCAAGGAAGAAAGCAGCTGCCCAAGAGCTAACATAATTTTGACATGAGAAAAGCAGATAGGGAAGGAGAAAAGTGCATCAGTACCATTTCATGGGAGGAGGGCAAGCAGAACTAATTTTACTGTATTCACTTAGGAGCAGGATATCTGGGTAGGAACTCCCATGCCGTATGAGAAGATCTCAGTACAGGTGGAAAACAAATACAATGCTTCTGAATTCTGTTGTGTGTTATAAGACTTTCCTGTCCTTGCCCTGACACCAAACTTGTACATTTTAAAATTGATTGTGTCAAATGCCTTCAAAACCAGGATTGCTACCTGACCGACAAATGTGTGTACCAAATGTGTGTCTTTTTGTGTGAGATAGAAAGGAAACAACCTCCCCTACATTTTGTTCACACTTCCCAGTGGATGTGTCAAACACTGACACCTCTGAAGAGCAAGAGGTATTCTCTCCCCTGCATCTACCCTGCATTGCCCATCAGTGAGCATTCCTAATGCCCTCCTGCTACTCTCGCCTAAGGACTTTTTGTTACACATCCTTCCTCATCCTACTGTCACTGTAACTCACTTGGATACTCCAAGCAGAAAGACAAACCTCATAACTCAGCTTTGCCAGCATGATAAGTGACCAATATACTCCCCAAAATTTAAGTGACCAATATACTCCCCAAAATTTCTAGAGACCATTGTTCATACAGGAAAAACAAGTGGCCTAGTCCCAGCTAGTGACACTGTCTCCATCCCTTCCCCCTAGTTTCACCTCAAAAACTTAGGGCCTTCCTGCCAAACACTTCTCCCAATCATTCCAGGCTGCAGTGTTTGTGAGACTTGGCAGGAGATAGCATTTGATAAGAATCCTTCTTTGGGCACTTTTGAGAGGGCACTGTCACTCGGTTCGCTCCCCTGCTGGTTCAGGAACACCAAGCTAGCAGGGCAAGTGCAGGAGGAACTGCATTCCTTCTGGGCTCCAGTAACTCAGAAGCAGCTCCTATCATTTCCTTCAGTCACCTTTGAGCCAGAAGCAAGTGTAACACACATCAGTCCCAAAGGAGTATTTTTAAGGAAAGTTATAGGCAAATGAGAATGCAGGGTATGAATGGAACAGCCACTTCAGCCTGCTGCCAAGCTATAATTGGTACTTACGCTCACACTCTTGCACACACATACGTGCAGCAGAGCTTAATAGAGTCCCTCATTAATGTCGAGGCTCATGTGCTCATGCTCTACGTCTGGGAAAGCTTAACACCCACATGAATTTTGATGTGGAGCTGAAACAAAAATGTTGATGTTGGCAATGCCAGCTATAGAGAGTAAATAGCTGGGTCCAGTCCTGCCAATGATGACTTGAATGGGGCTCCTCACCCAGAAAAAAACCTATGTGTGAAAAGTATTCTCACGACTGAGTCTGTGCAGCAAAAGTAAATCCTGGTTCCTTTCCTCAGATGAATAAATCCATTTATGCCAATGAGTTGGTGTCAAGCCTTGTATAGGTAGGTCCCACTCCATGGTCTTTCTGTGAGATATGAATCTTGCCTGCTGGAGTGAGTCAGGCTATCAGTGTTTGGCTCTGTGCTTCAGGGGTCAATGACTGCATTTACACGTGGGCAGACTTTATGCTGATTAAATCCAACTGCTGCACTGAAAAGGACATTAACTAAACGCCTCCCAACATTGTGATAATGTATAAGCTATTCTGAATCTTAAAATCAATAGAGGATTTGTCCTAATTCATTCCAGTACACACAAGTGCATAAATGAAAGTTCTTTCAGAGAAATGGAGGAAAGGCATAAAAAGATAAATGAACTGGATATTTAAAATGGCTTTGTTTTTCAGGATCTGAGAAGCAAAGAATTACAAGTAATACCAGAGTGACTGTTCTCACCTTCCCTGTCATGCTATGTTTCCTAGTTTTCTTTCTTAGGGCTCAAAAAGCAATACGTGCTGAGTAGCAGTGGTGCAGGCTTGTTTCCATAATGCTCTTAAGCCACACCCCCGTCTAGAAGTGATCGGCTTATATGTTCTATTTGTTTCCTCCACCAAAGCCAAGAACAGATGCAGGCCAGATGTGAATGGCAGGGACGCAGCACTCTCTCCACAGTTGTATGTCAGGCACCCAGCTTTCTGCCAGCTCATTGGCCTCAGGGAGATCCCACAGTGGAGGGCCAAACGCAGCAGAATACATATTCACAGGCCTCAGGTCATGCCTTCTCTCCAACTCCTCACCACTTGCAGATAGGTTTGAGGTGCCAGAGAGGGGATGAGGTGATATGCTGGGAACAAGCGAATTGCGAGTACTACAGCAGTGGAGTGGGAGAGGTATGATAAGGTTAAAATTCCCTTGGTGGCCTCCTGGTAAATCCATATCAGTTTAAAGCTGCAAGTGAATCTGGCAACAAACTTCCGTGCCTTCAAATCGGAAGATGCCTACTGTATTGGAAGTTGTGTGATGTGGGCCTTTCCACTGGAAACTGGCTGCAGGCCAAGCAATTCACTTTTCATGGATCACAAAATCACCGGAACTTTTACTGGTCATTTTTGTCTGAATGCAGGAGCAGAGAGTGGTAGAGGATCTGTATCTCATTTCTAATGCATCCACCTAACCAGTTCTTCTTTTTGGGCCATTTCTTCTGTGTGCTTTCGCTAATCAATTAAGCGCTCCCTTGCCTTTTCATACAGTGTCCCTTTTCACTGGAAAGCCAGACATGTTGGCAGTGCTTGCTGCTAGAGGAATAAAGAAGGAATAATGATCCAAAAGAAAGGATTATAGTCTATCAAATTGCACTGGGATATTCTCAAGTCAAACACTAACCCTGCACGTGTTGGTATTCACTTTTAGCATCCTGCAAGAGCCTGTTCATTGCTAAAGACTGGGCATTGGAACAGCAAATGCAACCGAGGAAGAACTACAAAAGCAAGATGCTAATGAACATTCTGTGCACCTGTGTTTTTTAGCCCTCACAACCTAAAAACCAGTGAAAGATAAAGAGCAAAAATGAATATCAGATGCATTAAACTGATTCAGATTATGTAACCCACTTGGAGGAAATAGGAGAAGATAAGTAGTTTGTGCAACAGCTTATTGACCTGAAAGATCAGATGCCTAAAAGAATATTTAACTCAGAACAGATGTAAAGAAAACAGTAGTGTAGGCAGGTAAAACCACAGATCAAATACGTTGCAGTCCATATTTCATCACACACAGTATGCTTTCAGATGCCAAATTCTGTTCCTATTGAATCTATGGCAAAATGCCCACAGACTTCAAACAGAATAGGTTTTGTCCCTGTAAGCTAAGAGTATGGCCAGTAATACCAATGCAGTACAGAAATAAATTGTGTAGGTGAGGAGGAGGGAGTTGGTACTGCAAATTCAGTGCCTGCCAGATTGGAATGCTTTTATTTTCAGATTAACAAAACCCTTTTACTCTTGGGACATTATATCAGTCATGGTTTTTTTAGGTCCACAATATTTTAAAGTCTGTTGGCTTAATGCTAATAAACATGATTTAGTAAATATTTTTTTTAAATGTCTAAACAAAGTGTTCAGACACATTAGAAACATTCTTTTCAAAACAGAACTTTTTTGGTATCATAACAAGTTTTGCTCAGTAAAGGTCTTTGGTAAACCCTTGGTATTCGTAGTTTCTTTCTTTTACCTTCTCCTCTGTTCCATGTCATTCTGTTTACTGAAGTCTCTAAATCTATATTCTTAAGCTTTATCCTGAAAGTGGATTTGAAAAATCTTTGTAATTGTTTGACTTACGCTTAGAAGTTAAGCATTATGGCATGTATCTGAGCGTGGATCCGTGCATGGATATGAAAATAAATAGCACAAAACAAACTACTGAACTTTTTGTACAGTTAACTGATTTTACATCAAAATAATAAAATTGCCAGCAGTATATCTGTAGTATTTTAAAATCAGATAAAAATAGGATCACTGTATTCTTTAATTAGCATAGCTGAAAGTTAGCCAAATCGGCTTCGGACACAGCAGGAGACGTACAGTTTGTCCTGATTTTGTGGGGAATGAAAAAATGTAATACTTGGCACGTGAACTAACTACGCTAACCGAAAATGTTATTAAAACATATTCAAGTAAATCATATATGGTGGTTTACCAGAGATTCGTCCACATATTTTAACAGAACAGAGGAACACAGTTTTAAAGTTGTGGACTACTGAAAGAAACAAGATCTAGAGAAAGTGATTATGAGTGACAGGAAAATTTTGAGGAAATTACTTGCACAGTGAAATCAGTAAGCTCCTTCTTCCAAACCCTGGCATTCTTACTGACACAGAGTAACATCATCCCCTAGGAACAGTCTTGTTAGTTTGGGAATCCAGTCCTTTATCACAAAAGAAATCCCAAGGTGTTTCGACTTGTGTGAACATTTTCAAATGTTAAGATGTTAAAAGGGACACCACTTTTTAATTTCTACGCTCCCGGTTGCATAAGATGTATTTTGATGAGGCTAGAGGTATAATATTAACATGGGATAAATTGTTTATTAAAAAGGAAGAAACATCACTGGAGTAAACATCTTATTAGCGCTTACATCTAGCCTAGATGTAGTCCTTGCCTGAGCCTGATGGAACTGCGGTGTCTTACTAAGCAGATTTCTTGTGGAAATTTAAAGGCAGAATTCTCTCATTCTCAAACACACATCCTTAAGCAAAGATACTCTCAAGAGTCATGAAAAACTTATGAAAAGTCCAGTAAGAAAGCCCCTGATGAAATCAGATGGGGGCTTCAAACCAGTCCTGTTACAAAAAGATAAAACTGATTCTTCCTGAAGCAGTGATGGCTGAATCCAGAGAAATTCCTTGAGGAGGGGCATTGCTACCCTGCCTGAAAAGTTTTACTGATTTAAATTGCAATTTGAATTCCTGCCAGTAAGTTTTATAAAACATATTCAATAAATTAGTGCATGTGGCAGCTGCTCTCAGCATTCACTTCTCCATAGACAGCTCAGCTCAGTTTAGGAGCAATGCTGGTCCCTATACTAGAGCAAATATACTGCTAACTACAGCTATTTGGTAGCTATATAGCTACCAAATTTATATTTATTGGTCTTTTCTGTCTGTAGAAATGCTTACTTGTTATGTCTTTTCTTTTTTTTTTAAGAACTTAATTATGAAGATTGCCTTATTCCCACATGTGACATTTCACAGCTTTAGAAGAAACAGTTTATCTGAAGAACCTTTCCAAATTGCATCACAGAACATATCTCTTGGTGTTTCTCTAATCAAGATAATTGTGTTTCCTAGAAAGGACATCTCATTGTTTCATAGGACTGACTTTCCCTTGCACAGATCATTTGCCTGTTAGAAAACTATCCTTCAGAAGCCATGGTAGGACATGAGCATTCTTAGGCAATAATTCCCAAATTTGGGGTTTTGACCCTTCCTGAGGTTGTAGCAGTCCCAAGGGAGATTGTGATTATAGCCAGGATTAAATTATCTAGGTAGTTCTGGGTCTGTGAGCCAGACTGAAGGGGGACATGCCACAGAAGAGTTATTCAAAAGCCAACTGGATCACATCTTAAACTTGTACCACCTTCTTTCTCTTGAGATTTGATGATTATACACATCAGACTGTCTGTAAGATGCATCTAATAGTCACAGTTGTTATACACAGATTATTAGAGCCTATCCATTTTACAGACCATAAATACCAAGGCAGGATGCACAAAGACAAGAAAGACCTCAAAGGCTAGAGGGTGAGGCAGAAATCTTGCCTTTCCTCACGTCACAGCTACTGATTCAATTTGTAGCACACTCGACAGAGCTGTGACCTCTTTAGGTGCAAGGAATTTGTTGGACATCCTTTCTCAAAGATCCTCAGATCTCCTTTCTACCCCAACCCCACATACCATTGGTGGGAGGAGGTTGGATGGCTCAGTCACCCCACAAGCCCTCTGTCACTTCTGCCTGCTACATACTCTCAACAAGAGCAGAATGCATCCAGGTCCTTTGGTAAACAAAGGGATGTGTAGGAGCATTTGTCTCCTTAGAGACTTGTTAAATATCTCATGGATAGATGGAGCATAGCTGAAAACAAAGGCCTAATTCCAGTGCTCTTGCAAAAACTTCTGGCCAGCACTGTCTCTTAAAAAAAACAGACTGGAGGAATGTAAACATCTGTTTGGCTAGTAAAGGAGTTGTTATATAAATGTTAATTATGAAGAGGATTTCCCATGAGTACAAGGCTTTTGACACAACTTTGATCCCATGCAAGACACAAGTCTCAGGAGTCACATGCTCTGCCTTAGAACAGCGCTGACACTTCTCCAAGCCCTAAGAAGCTTCAAGGGCATTTGCTGTAGCACAAGAACAGAAGAAGCTTTGATGATTGAAACTGAAGCTTTCACAGCATCATGCTGACACAACCCTCTCTTTAATTAAAAAGATCCATTGGTCAGAACATAGAATCACAGAATCATAGAATCATAGAATAGTTTGGGTTGAAAGGGACCTTCAAGATCATCTAGTTCCAGCCCCTCTTTTCATGGCCAGGGACACCTCAAAGCCCCATCCAGCCTGGCCTTGAACACTTCCGGGGAGCATTCCACAACTTCCGCAACTTCTCTGGGCAACCTGTCCCAGTGCCTCACCACCCTCACAGTGAAGAACTTCTTCCTAATTTCTAATATAAATCTATCCTTTCTCAGTTTAAAGCCATTACCCCTTGTCCTAACATTACATGCCCTTGTAAAAAGTCCCTCTCCCAGTTTACTTGTAGACCCCCTTTAGGTACTGGAAGGCCACTATAAGGTCTCCCTGGAGCCTTCTTTTCTCCAGGCTGAACAACCCCAACTCTCTCAGCCTGTCTTCACAGGAGAGGTGTTCCAGCCCTCTGATCATTTTCATGGCCCTCATCTGAACCTGCTCCAACAGGTCCAAGTCATTCTTATGTTGGGGAACCCAGGGGTCTAGAGAGCACTGCAAGTGGGGTGTCACCAGAGTGGAGTAGAGGGGCAGAATCACCTCCCTGGATCTGTTGGCCATGCTTCTTTTGTTGCAGCCCAGGATACAGTTTGGCCTTCTGGGCTGCAAACCCACATTGCTGGTTCATGTTCAGTTTTTCACCAACCAACACCCCCAAATCCTTCTCTGCAGTGCTGCTCTCAATCCACTCATCACTCAGTCTGTATTTGTGCTTGGGTTTGCCCCAACCCATGTGCAGGACCTTGCACCTGGCCTTACTGAACTTCATGATGTTCTCATAGGCCCACTTCTCAAGCCTGTCAAAGTCCTATGGGATGGCATCTCTTCCCTCCCGTGTATTGACCGCATCACACAGCTTGGTGTTGTCAGCAATCTGGCTGAAGGTGCACTCGATCCTGATGTCCATGTTGCTGACAAAGATGTTAAATAGCACTGGTCCCAGTACCCATCCCTGAGGAACACCACTCGTCACTGCTCTCTCTTCAAACATCAAGCTGTTGACTGCAACTCCTTGAGTGCAACCATTCATCCAATTCCTCATCCATCAAGTGGTCCATCTGTCAAATCCCTGTCTCTCCAATTTAGAGACAAGGATGTCATGTGAGACAGTGTCAAATGTTTTGCACAAGTCCAGGTAGATGACATCAGTTGCTCTTCCTTTATACACCAACACTGTAACCCCATAACACATGAGTATCTTGCTATAATTAGTGGGTGGCCCATGCAAGCCAAAATACAGGACAGTATTTTCTAATGAGCCTCCCAGACTCTCTCTTGTTCCCCTTAATCTATCTGAAACCAGCTGTAAAATCCATGTATCTCATCTGCTTAACCAGCTATTACCTTCTTTCCAGGTTTAAACACATTCCTTTGGTCTTCCCTCAGCTCCTGCATCTTCCAAGAGGATTTCACTTTTCTTTGCAAGGCCAATACAATTCAGGCTACACCTACAGAGCAGCACCTATAACAGCCTACTGAGCAGGTAAGTGTGGCAATGAGAAAGATCGCTGAGCTAGAATACCTATGGTGTGTACTGCAGCCCAGCTAGTTCATTCATTGTATGGAATAAATGTACCCTCAGCTCTTCTCTGTCTCCTTCCTGACGTTTCTTCCATCTTGTCCTTGCTTCCTATGCCCTTCTCTTCCTTCCCTCTCCCCCTTTGCCTTCTTCCCAAAACTGTTTGCCCTTTGGTCTTCTTTTTGCTCCTAATCCTGTTCTACATTCTGCTTCTTTCTTCTTGGGATGCACTTTTTAAAGTGGGATGCACTTTTTAAAGTAGGATGCACTCAAAACTGCTTTTTCCTTAACGAACAGCAAACAAAATAGCAAATAAAAAAGAATTAAATAAAAGCCGTATATTTGGCATAGCATGGGCTATGGAGTTGCTACATGTTTTAGCTGTTACAGGTGTGAGATTCTTCTCTTTGCTTTCAGCGTTTTGAGCTGTTAAGATGTGTCTTTCATGCTTTATTCTTCCACAGCCAGGAGGTATTCAAGTTAAACTGAACTTTCCAAAGGGATTCTCACATGGGTAACATGACTCCAGGCTCCCACATAAAGATCACAAGAACTGGAGACAACCTTATGCTTTTTTTTTTGCTGTGAATAGTGTCATTTACTGAAGGGAATGACTCACCATGTCCAAAGTGAAGCCGGTCCTCACACGACTGGGTGAAGGCACCAGAGAACTAGCTTCATAATTGACCTATTGGCATCACTGGTGGCTTAAGCCGACACTGTGACACTCCTCTCCCACTCCCACTATGGCTGTCCCTTCCTTCTGCGCTGCCTTTGTGAGTGCAGCATTTGTGCTGCTGGGTGATGGATCTGACGAGGGAACTCATCTGACCAGAAAATATGGCTGGCCCTTTTTTTCAGAGTTACTTTTTCAGTTGGATCAGAGTTCTCTGATCCAATTTGTGATGTGTCTCCAAAGTGTGTCAGCACAGAGTAAAGGCGATGAGAGATGGGAGTGTGCAGGAGTTTGGGAATATGAAAATTGTGCAAGTGATCTTTGGCAGTCCAGTGATTGAATATTGAACTATGTTTTGGGACTGAAACCTTGTCTGCCTTGCCTTTTAAACTCTTATTGCATGTGGTGCTCTATAAATAATGTCTTTTGAAACTATTGCAATGCTATTTTAAAAGAGAAATACAGTTACTGAATTTCCACTGTGAGTTATCTTCCAGCTCTCCTCCCTTCCCCATCCCCTGCAGCTGATCATCTCGTTTATGTATTTAACAAATGCAGAACAGAATACTCCACTGCTTTTCTCCCCATTCTTAAATAAAATTGTGAGAATTCAGCCTTTCAAAATGACTAAGCAGGGCAACAGAACTTCTGCTCAGGAAAAAAAAAGACAGAGATCTTCATTTGAGGCTTTAGAAGGTTTCAAATAGCAGGAAAGATTTGAAGCATTTAAAAACCAGAATTCTTAAGTGGCCTTTTAATTGAAGGAATGTTTTATATATTCGGAATTCTGCCCATGTCCATGGGGCTCTATAGGATTTCTGTACTGGCATCAGAGAGAGTTTGCAGTCACAAGGTAAATCTACGTTTTGACTTAGTTAAGATACTAACGTTGAAAATGGCATTTTTATTCCGAGCAATAAAATGTGAGTTACCGTTACGAAGGTGACAGAATTTGAAGTATATTTATTTGCAGTAAAAATCTGCCTCTGTAGGAGGAAATAATGACTTGTTGATAATATTGATTCTGAAATAAAGAAACTCAATGGTGTCAGAGGGCCAACTTTTCCAAGAAGATGATTCGCTAAGTGCCATTGGTACCCACAGAGCAGGTGATAAATTACGCATCCTTGATCTATGGCTTCTAGTCACGTTACCTTTTCTTCTTGTGATGTAATAATAAGGTCCACAAGGGAGTCAAAGCCTCAGCTGTATTTAATATTGAGTCACAAGATTTTGTCACAAGCAAGCATGATTTCCCAGAGTATTTGACACTCAGAAAAGAAAGATGATGGAGAAATCT
Source organism: Ceryle rudis (assembly GCA_033439905.1). Taxonomy (NCBI): domain Eukaryota; kingdom Metazoa; phylum Chordata; class Aves; order Coraciiformes; family Cerylidae; genus Ceryle; species Ceryle rudis. The sequence goes on along the minus strand of JAAGNO010009712.1, from coordinate 13,413 downwards.
ATAAATCTTGAAGTCCTGTTTCAGACAGAGCGAAGGAGAGAAAATTATGACAACGTAGCATTTACTTGGTCAAAGTACTACAGTTGTTATAACAGCCCAATACCCTTGTAAAGCTAAGGAGTAAACACTATTATCTCCATACAGAGGCTTGCCAAAGGTGATATGCCCTGGAATTTATTTTAAGTAAGATTGAACTCTTCAGTTCCTCTCCAGAAACTAATAAGCAGTTGCAAAGCAAAACTGTAGCAGAAGTAAGAATAGATCCTGGGACTTGCAGGGTTTTAAGCCCACACCACTTCACAACCATAAAAATTTCCTGTGCAAGAGGTAGCTGGAAGCTGTATTAAAAGCTGGAGTTTATTGTGTTTTTGCTGCAGAGCGGACCAATTGTCTGGAATTTGGCCCCTGCAAATTGTCATTCATTTGGCGTGTCCCCGAAAAGAAGTAATCCTTGTTTCTACTTCTGATGATAAACTGTAAGTTAAAACAAGCAGGTTGTTGGTTGGGTTTTTTTTTTTTGAATGCCAACCAGCTATTATTATACAATTTGTTATCAGATCAAAGCAAACATGACCTTTGCCCTCAGCCAGTGCATCATAGTGGCATACCTTTCACATGGCAAGGAGGAGGAAGGGGGTGGAGAACACATTCTGCTTTGCTCTCCAGATGTGACTGCAGGTATTTTAAAACATAATTATGGAGCCAGCTAAGCTTTTTGCCTTTCAGGCTGATTGGGTGTCTCGCCGCCTCAGTCTATTTCTGGGTGCTGTAAATATTGCTGTTCATGTATCAGGAAAGCAACTGAGCCACAGCCTTGATGGCTAATGAGTCAAAAATGTGAGGACAGATAGAAGCCATACCTATTCCTGAAGTCAGCTGCTCAGCAAATCAGTACAAATCTATGCAGACTTTATAGCTTAGCAATAGTCCTCACTGCACAGAGGTGATTTGACATGTCAGAGATCCTGTTGTCACAGGTATCCTTCCCTCAGCCTGCCCCTTTCTGTGCATTATGAGAAGCAGACAGACCAGAGCCCAAACTTGCCACCTGTAGGAAGCCTTTGCCAAGAACAGAGGATACTTCACCAAGCTGTTAGCTCTGCTGCTGACATTTATAATTCTTTGCATTTTGCACTAAGCCCCAGCTTCTGGACTAAGTAATTATGTGAGGAATCCAACTTTTGTTTATTTCTTTGGGAGATTTCTAGTGTTTAGAGTTGTAAAGAAAGGACTTATGAATTCAGGGCTCAGAGGTTGTAAGAAAAGCAAACCCCTCTCCACAGTTGCTACCTATAGGAGATATTGAGATTTTTAAGCAAATCTCACGGTAATAAAATCTGAGTCATGAAGTTTTAAGATCTGAGCTGCTGATAGTGCCTCTTTTAATGTCCTTTTCATAGTCCCACAGACCCATTCACATCTGGTCATAGACCAAGCACAGTTTGTGCTGTGTAATAGTAGTACAACAAGTTGCCTGATACCTGCTTACACCTGAACAGTCATGTCAGGTAGGCACTGCTTGCCCCTCCACAACTAGTTATTTTCCTTCTGAGCAAAGGAAGAGCTTTAAGCCAAGGTGGATGGCACTTCCCACTGGCGGTGGCTTTTCCCTGCTTTCCTCAATAAAATGTTTGCATCAGCATTATGAGTGAGCTCAGTATACAGTCCTGCTGTTCCTAAAATGTCTCTTTCTATAAGGCTTCACTCCGCATCACTTGAGCTCTGAAGGTGATCCCTTTTTCACATGCTGCTCACACTTTTCATTACAACATTTCAAGCAATTACAGAATGCTTTACAGGCATTAACTAATTTATCCTTCACAACACCCCTCAGAGGTGTGCAAATGTGTTTTATTATCCTTCTTTTACTGAGGGGGAAAGGAAGACGTAGAGATTAAAGGCAATATTCTCTCCTTTGTTTCCACTCCTGGAAAAGAGCCAAATTTATTAAATTCTGGCTGAAGGTTGGAGAGGGAAGTCAGGATGTGGATGTAGGTCTGGAGCAAAATCCTACCGTTCCTTGGAGCCTGTTAAAAGTAGCTCTGTCACAACCTTTGGAGGTCAGATCTCTGAGAGGTCCTGGGGATGACAAAAGGAGGTAAGAGGGAATTTTGTGATGGCATAAATTTTCCATCAGTCTGAGTTGAAGGTTGCAGTTTGTCACTGCAGAGGCAGGAGGCAGCCAGTAAGTGACACAGAGCGTATAAGGAGCCTGTATTTACAGGGGCAGCGGGGTGACTGTAAGAAGTGACAGGGCTTCTTGCAAAGTTCACTGAATCAAAGTGAACCTTGAGAGGAGGAGGTACCGGTAAAGGAGAGGGGAACAAACACCATGAACAGCAGGGTGTGAAAGGTTTGCTGTGACACCAGTGAGCCCTCCCTGCTCTCACTGCAGCTGAAGTGTTCCTGGCTCACAGAGGGAAAGGCTGATCCATTAGGAAAGAGAAAATTACAGTGATTAAATCAAGCAGAATTTGGAATGCATTTGCAAAGATTGTAACTCCCGGTGTACAAGACATGTAATCTAAGTACAGGGGCACAAAACAGGGCCTCTAACTTACTAGGTAGACTGTAGTGTAGTGGGTGAGTGTCATAGTGATAGATAGGTATCTTCTCCCCATCCTTAGGACAAGGCATTTCTTGTAGGAGCTGGCTAGGATTCCCTGAGAGAATTCTGAATTTTATGTAAGATGAAGCAACATCTATACTTAAAAGTCACCCAAATGAGTCTCCAAAACAGCTGGTACCTGGCAAAAAAAAACCTGTTCTTGCACTTAAATTTATGCCACATTTATGATCTTCCTCCATCCATCTGTCTGTCTCAATAATGACTCCAGTTTCCGGAAAAGGAAGGTGATGCCTCTATCTATCATCCATTTAAGACACAGTTCACCTACCACTGTCATTCCAGGGGAGCAGAGAGAAATATGTGGTTCTTCTGAACTCTGTAATTCTGTGATTTTGTTTGGAGTTTAGAAAACGAGGTGATAAATGTTTTCTAAATGTCATGGATAATACAGATTGCTGTTCCCTCCTTAACCTACCATTTTCTTTTAAACTCTCCCTGTCTGTTTACTGTCTTTTCTTGATTTTTGTGTTTATTGTAGACTTGGGAGCTAAGGCCTGCTGGTGTATATATCACTGACAGCCCTGTGGCCAGGATCTCTGACTTCTCAGCACTAGCAAAACTGTACTGGTAACAGTGCTAAGCTCTGTTGAAAATACATGCAAAATGGATCCAGTCATCATTCGTGTCTCTCAGTGCCTTCACTTCCTATATCCAGGGGAATCCCTAGTCAAGATGTTCTGTCCTAAGAGTGAGATTTCTTCCTCTCTTTGTGTTTTCTTGTTTCCTGATCTTAGTCTGGTATCTAGTCTCCCAGTTTATATTCTGATCTAATCCCTCTGATCACTATGGACATAAAATAGAAAATTCCCAATCAAGAAGTGTTTGGGTTTTGTTTATTATAAGGGTAGTGAGACATTGGAAAAGGCTGTCCAGAGAACTTGTGAATACCCCATTGCTGGAAGTGTTCATGGTAAAGTTGGATGGGGCTTTGAGCAACCTGATCTATTGGAAGATGTCATTGCTCCTATCAGGGAGTGGACTAGGGGTTTTTTAAAGGCCCCTTACAACCTAAATGTTAAAGGATTTTGCCATACAATGGATTACTCTAGGTTTGCTTTATTAACAACTCAGAGTTGGGCCATCACCTCACTGAGTGGCAAAGGACTTATAAAATTCAACACATGTATATACTCAACACAATATTAAGTAATCAATATTTTTTCATAGAGCATCTCAAGTTGTTTCTTGACTTGGGCCTTTTTTTGCAAGGTGAGGCCTAGCACACATTTAGATCAAGTTTGCCAGGCTGCATTCCCTCTTTCTGCTCCCTCAGACTCCCTGCCTGAGGCTGCACTTTTTTCCTCACCTTTTTATTTATACCTGTCCCAATTAAGACCTCACCACATTGTGGGACCCCCTCACCTACCTTCTTCTGTCCTTGGCTAAGCCAGCCAGTTGTGTTAACAGGGGGATTAAGCTTGACTGATCTCCGAGATTGTAAACTTGATTTTCTTTGTCGTGCTCCTGGACGGAGTACTACTGCTGTTGCAGCAGCTTACCAGAGTGGTGGTGCTGTTGAGAGTCCTTTGCTCTATGTCCCCTTCTACTTCCTTATTTGCAAATTTTTAAACCTTTCCTTCTCTTCAGTCACTGTTCTCTGTAGTAATTTGGCTTCTCCTTTCCTCTGCCTTCTCTTTCTTCATTCCTCCTTAGTTTCTGAAGGGAGGGCTTTGAAGTTGTTCCAAAGTTGAGCTAATCTCTGTCCCTAAAACACAGAGACAAAAGGGACAGTGGCAAAACCGTTGAATGAAGAGCCATCTCCTTTTTTCTGTGCCACACCTGGCCTCTCCCAGTTTTACTTGATGGCCTCATGCTCTTGACCTGGAAGAGAGAGCGGAGAGTGGCTTAAAGAACTTGTCTGTCCAGTGACATGGAGGAACTGTAGGAAGGCTTTGAGGATCTCTCAGTCCTTGTGTGATGTCCTTGATCAGTGTTCTGTGCAGAACAGTTCTGTTGCTGAGAGCACAACCATATGAAGTTTTTGTGTGATGCAGGAAGGGGGATAAAGACAATGTTCAAATAAAAGCCAGGGATGGGGGTGACATGAAGATACTTTCTTTGTCTCAGCGCTCCATTCTCAGCTTCATCCTCTTCTCTCTTTCAACTCTCTCCCCAGTGAGTCCAGACTGTCTCTCCAGTGCAGTGGGATGCTCCTCCTAACACAGATGGAATGACGGTTATATAGTGACAGTGGAGTTTCAAACTCCTTACACAACTCAGAGTTAAATCCAGTTGTCGGCCAGTCACTAATGGTGTCCCCTAGGGCTCAGTTTTGGGGCTGGTCTCTTATTCAATGTCATTATCAACAATCTAGATGAGGGGATTGCATGCTTCCTCAGCAAGTCTGCAGACAAAACACCAAGTTGGGTGGGTGTGTTGATCTGCTTGAGTGTAGGAAGGCTCTGCAGAGGGATCTGGACAGGTTGAATTGATGGGCCGAAGCCAATTGTATGAGGTTTAACAAAGTGCCGTGTCCTGCATTTTGGTCACAAAATCCCCAGGCAATGCTCCAGGCTTGGGGAAGAGTGGCTGGAAAGCTGCCTAGTGGAAAAGGACCTGGGGGTGCTGGTTGGCACCCAGCTGAACATGAGCCAGCAGTGTGCCCAGGTGGCCAAGAGGGCAAACAGCATCCTGGCCTGTATCAGGAATAGTGTGGCCAGCAGGAGAAGGGGCGTGATGGTGCCCCTGTACTCAGCACTGGTGAGGCCACACCTCGAGTACTGTGTTCAGTTCTGGGCCCCTCATCACCACAAGAAAGACATTGAATTGCTGGAGTGAGTTCAGAGAAGGGTAGCCAGGATGGTGAAGGGTCTGGAGAACAAGTCCTGTGAGGAGAGGCTGACAGAACTGGGATTGTTTAGTTTGGAGAAGAGAAGGCTGAGGGGAGACCTTATCACTCTATAACTACCTGAAAGGAGGTTGTAGTGAGGTAGGTGCAGATTCTTCTCTCAAGTAAATGATGACAGGACTAGAGGAAATGGCCTGAAGTTGCATGAGCTTTATATTAGATATTGGGAAGAATTTTTTTTACTGAAAGTTTCAAACCCTACCATTCTGTGATTCTGTGAATTGGGCAGCCAACACGCACTGGGGCATCTTAGCAACTGAGAGAAAGAGAACTAACTTGTCTAGGTTTACTTTCTGGTGTTATTTGTATGTGCAGTACTCAATATGAAGTAGCTACATATTTGTAATGGGCTGGTCTTATGCCATTTAAACAGCTGTTTAAACAAAAGCCCCCCAAGCTAAAACCACTTAATTCTTCCTGCTATTACATTTGATATCCACCTTCAGTCACTGTTGGAAACCTATCGCTTTTACAGTGACTGATGAGGTGCCCAAACTGAGCTATTCCCTGGGTCATATAACCCCAACACTGCTACTGATCTTGTTAACATAAGATATTGCCAAGTGCAGTTGAAAATGCTGCCTTGAGATCTCTAAGATGTGGTTTGTAACAGATGCTAATCCTGAGCTACCAAAAAACCCATAGGTACAGGAAAGGCAGATCATGTTCTGCAAATCATACACTGGGATCTAGCCAAGTACAAAAGAAACCAAACAAAAGCAGCGGCCAGGCCTTTGAAAGTAAAACTGTGAAATATTTGCTTCTGTTAAAAATACTCCAACCACTTTTTTGTTTTGGTTTGGGTTTTTTTTGTTTTTTTTTTTGTATCAACCTTCCTGCAAAATCATTTGCTTCTATGGCCTTTTTTCCCCAACTTTGGACACAAAATGCACACTCTGGATGTCTGCCAAAATGGTGAGGTAGCTTCTCTTAAGTCACCTAAAGAGGACAGCTGAACATTATTGATGGGATATTGTCACATGGTGGGAGGAATATAAGATTCTTCTGGTTCCCTAATGGTACAGCCTCTTGCAATACTTCAAGAAAACCACGTTTTCATTGCTTTTCTCAGAAGGGGCTGTGTTAGAGCTAGTCAGAAAAGTAAAGCCAAGCTGGTTATCTCACACAGCTTGCAACATTATTAGAAGCTGGTTCTCTTGTAGCTAAGATTTTCCAAAGACACCAATGATTTGAATTGATTTTTAATATCTGAGTGGCCTCCTTGAAATATCTCAGAAAGCCTACTTCTGGAAATCTATGCTTCTCGGCTGTGAAATTGAGCCCTTTTCAGTTGTCACAGTGTAAATGGATGGTACCAAATACCATAGACACTTTAGAAATTCTTGGCAAAGTTGATCTTTGACCTTGTAGTTCTTATGTATTTTTTTAAAAGACCCTGCAAGCTTGTTTCTACTATTCCTGCATTAATCCTGAATCCTCCTCAGACCTGTCTTACTTAGATATGAATTTAAACAAGCAAATAAGAGCCCATTTAATATAGATTATGGGAGTACTCTAGCAAAATTATCAATGCTGGCTTTATCTTATTTTCTGAGATAAACAAGTAGCATCTTCCCTCTCCCATTAACTTCCTAGCTCCTCAGTATAATGCTATAGAGAATTAGATTCTTCTCTGTTGCCAATCTGAACAGGAAACATTTACTGTTGGTGAATAATAAGTATTTCCTATAAGCAAATTTTCTCATTTGCTGCCCCTAACTTCTTGTTAAGGGAAAGGGCCATTTATTTTGCTTAAAGCTTTCCCTGGGAGCTATTCAAATTAACAAGATGCTAAGTGCTTTACTGAGGAGGGTCTTTAATTTCCTCAACTGGTACAGCTGGAAAATCCACGTTTGTTTATTCTGTGCTCAGAAATCACTGGGACAGAGACATATATTTGCTATGTAAAATACATTGTTAGTTTCTCAGCATGTATCATCATGCTCAGCCAAAGTTAAGAAGGTTAATGAAAGTGAATTAACACATAGCATTTTGTTAGAATTGTAATGATAAACCACAAAGCCAAGAGCATGTTTATGTAGGGTACCTAATCATTTGTTTTCATCCTATATAATGTATAGAGGCTGTTATCGAGATGTTCTTGCACCACTTGGACAGGATTATGCTCTTTATAAATACTCTTTTACAAATTTGAAATTTGCTTGTAAGATTGTATTGCTGGAGTAATGAGCTGTAGAGTTGATGTCACTCTGTGTTTTATGCTACAGAGCAGACTGGCTGTAGTTTCTCTTGGAGTTGCAAGTTTTAGAAGAGGCACCTGCATCACTTCTGTTGGTCCAAAATCAGTGGAGCTCAAGGGGTCATCACATATAATGAAGACAGTATTTCTGGCTAGCTTCCCGAGTCCAAGACATCCAGACCAAAGCATTATGTAACAGTGATTTGGTCTCCTTGTATTTCTTTGCAGAACTCCTTAAGCAATGGAATTTAGCGAATGTTGTCGAAAGAAGTCAAACCCGGGTTTGGATTGTTCCTGCTTGAGGTGTCAGAAGTGAAACCAGCCTTCTGTAGCTTTCTGTGCTGCAGCAAGAGAATGATTAAAAACTATGTTATCTGAACACCGTGAAATTACCCCAAATGAAGCAGTGGATACGTTCACAAGGACTTTTGCAAATAAACAAATAAAATGTCAACACTTTCACGTCTTGAATGAAACGTGACAAGATCAAATAGCAGCTGTATCCACTGGAGCTGGAACTGAAACAATCTCATCCACTCTGTTTGCTACTTAACAAACAAGAAGCTTGACTGATAAAAATGCTCTTAAGCCTTTCTACCTCTGTGGTAAATACAAGATCGCTCCCAAGTGGCTTTACAGAACGGGCTGTACGGGAGGAACATGGCGACTGTTTGACTTTTTCTAAGCAGTAGGTTTGCCATCTGCTGAGCAGATCATAGAATTGTAGAATGTTTGGGGCTGGAAGGGACCTTTAAAGGTCATCTGGTCCAAACCCCCTGCAGTAAGCAGGGACATCTTCAACTAGATCAAGTTGCTTAGAGCCCCATCCAAGCTGACCTTGAATGTTTCTGGGGTGGGGCATCTACCACCAATCTGGGCAACCTGGGCTAAGGTTTTACCACTCTCACTGTAAAAAATGTCTTCTAGTCTGAATCTACCTTCTTTTAGCTTAAAACCATTACCCCTTGTCTTATTGTAGTAGGCCCTACTAAAAACTGTGTCCCCATCTTTCTTTTATGCCCCCTGTAATTACCGAAAAGCTGCAAAAAAGTCTCCTCAGAGCCTTCTCCAGGCTGAACAACTCCAACTCTCTCAGCCTGGCCTCACAGCAGAGGGGTTCCAGCGCTCGCATCATTGTTGTGGCCTCCTCTGGCCCCACTCCAACAGGTCCACGTGTCTCCTGTGATGAGGACTCCAGAGCTGGATGCAGTACTCCAGTTGAGGTCTCACCACGGCAGAGTGCAGACTTGAGGACCAGTGCTACAAGCCAAACACATAGTCTGAAAAAACCCTGGGAGGCAAAATTTCTGTTTTATTTCCACCCTGCATTTAGAGGAAAAACTGCCATCTTCAGTGAACTTGTCATTAGCACAGCTGAGAATTCTACGGGGCAAGTCTCTGACCATGCTTCTGAAGTAATTCTAATTGTAGGGATGCTTTTCCATGGGTGAGCACTTTCAGGCATTTAAATGTTTATTTAGTCCTTTCAGTGGAATCATTGATGTCAATAGCAGCCAAGCATGGCCCCAGTTGGACAGTTAGTGGATAGAGAAGACAACATTGCAATTTCAGGGGAGTTTGACACACTGAGCACCACTGATCTCATAGTTGTGCAGTGTAGAAAGATAAACTGGCCTGGTTTTATCGATATAAGAATCAGGCATCTAAGACAGAGATGGTGTCACTGGTGTAGTTTTAGAGGCATCGCAATCCATACATTTGGGAATTTGTTTGATTGTTGTTCATCTTTTAAAAATCGGGAAATCAGCTTTCCCCTTTTTGTTTCAGCAGAGAATTTTTCAAGAGCTTCAGCTAAATAAATATAAGGCGTGGGATCTTGAACAGATATGGTTTTCTTCAGGTTATGTGCTAGAGTTAATGGGTAGCAACAACAGAAAAAAAATGACAATTGTATACTTTAAAAAGTGGATAAAATACTTTGTCCTGTTAAGGCTGATTTTTTGGTTACTTTATATAAGACCTTTGCAACTTCTCCAATCTCTTTTCCAGGATAAATGTTAAACAGACAGAACCAAACTCTTTTTATACCTTCTGCAGTCATCCTAAAGAGACAAAGAATGGCATCAGCTGTAAAAATATCCAGGTGACCTAGCTTATCAGCTGAGGAACATGTTGCTAGGACCAAAAGTCTTGCCAGCAAATTTGAAAATTCTGGTAATTTGTAATTACAAATAACCCAGCCATACTAATCAGAGCACCACTATAACTGGATTTGCACAAGTCAGTGTGTGCCTCAGCAAAACTGGACGACAGGAATCCACCCGCTTAAAAGCAGTGTTGCGTTACGCACCAAAGGGAAAAACCTGTTTAAGTAAATGGTTTCATTTGTATCTCACAGCAACTTAGGTTCCTTCAAAATCTCCTCAAGGGAATGTGGCATCGTGAAGGCTTTCATCAGGGGCCCCAGACTGGGCTCTGCTTCAAACTTCTTCAGAACAGAACAAACATCCTCCTTCCACTGAGCCGGATGTTTTCTGAAGGTGGAACAAGGTATCCACTGTAACTCAAAGGGAGGAAGGATCACATAACACTAGGAGTAAATGTGGAGTTACCAGTTTTCACAGGCTTTTTTATTATTATTACTTTTTCAAACCAGGAAGCTTTTCCACATCCCTGTTAGAGCTATGAAGTTCTTTGGGTTTCCTCTGCTTTGGGTGTACTGACAGGCTCTCAAACACAGTCATTATGTGCCAGGCATCTTAGCAGAGAGAGTGGCTGGTAGAAGATTTCACTCTCATAACAGCCCTATAACAAGTACAGAGATGGTGTACATGGAAAAATATTTATCAGGAAGCATTTAATGTATTTTTAGGTTCTCTTTTAAAGCAATTTAGTGACTGGAAAGCAAGGGAGGGAAGGGAGAGCAAGTTCCCTTCACACTGACAGTAACTTCTCTGTAGACTTCAGCTTTGGAGCATGGTGTGGACCAGCTACACCTAAACTTCTTGGGAGTTGTCAGCAATTCAGATCAGGGTTGAAGCACCTATCCTATGGCACCATGCAAGCAGTAGTTCCTGCTGGGTTTTTTTTCCATAACTGAATGTCCTATTGTTGGGCAATAGAGCAAAAGTTGTTTCAACAGACTTCTTCCTACTATCCAGGATTAAACATGTTTGTATTCCTGTTGTAGAGTGCTCCAGGATGATGGAACAAATCATGGAAACAGTCTTTTTCTCTGGCAAACTGCATAAGTTTGAAGAAGGAGCCTCTGTAATGGTCAGTCACTTTGAAATAGCTCACATTCCTCTGGACTTTTCTGTCATTACTTTAATGGTTTTGCATATTTTCCCTGAATATGCAAAACTACTTAGATGGAGATGTTGTTTTAAGCATTCTGGAAAATTAATTTTTTAATTCATGCTCAAGAGAGGAAAGAGCTTGATCAGCTCAAGGGATTAGTAAAAAGGGATTTGAAGTTTTTCACCTCTTAGTGACTCATTTGTAGGCTGCAAGTTGTAATGATTTCAAGACTAGCCAGCAGCACATTGAAAAATGTTTCACACTTGCAGTCCCATTTCCCTACATGGGAATGTCTCATACAGTCTGGCATTTTCTGTGAGTTTCTGGGTATTTCCAAGCTAATAGACTAAAAAAGGAATGGTGGGGCGATGACCTACTACTTTACCTGTAGTGGGATGTCTCAAGGATAGGAGAAAGTCATTCCGTGTTTCTTTGTGATGGATTTATTGCATTGATCATAAAAGTGGCTTTCTCTTTTACACAGTCAGGCTGTTCATCTGATAAACTCATATTTATGGAATAATGTGTCTTTTTGGACGTTGGTAAAACCAAGAACTGCATAAACAGCAGAAATGGAAGCTTTAACGTCTTTTCCATCCCACATGTTCCGGTCTTTTTCTGGAGGGACAACCTTTCAGAAAGACAAGATAATTTCATTAATACACTGGTTGCATATTGGCTTCTCTGTTGAGATGCTGGTGTGTACTCAAACAATTATAATGGTGCCTATCTAATAGAAATGAGACACTATTCTATTTGTAGAAGTTGAAAAAAATAATTCAAGGTTTTAATTAAGTGCCTGCTTAGCACTGTGAATTACATTCCCAGAGGTAAGCATTTATCACTTAAGCTATTATGAGTATCATAACTTGAAAATGTCTTTCTAGTCCTAGGCCATAACCCAGAGACACTGAAGTCATGATGAATTTTTCCATTGACTTTAATGGATGTTGGACTAGAACAAAATTGAGAAGTTCAGTGCTCTGACTTTGAAAGAGCAACTCTGAGTGAAAGGAAAGACAGGTGGAAGTATAATCAATAATAGCAGATTATAAACAGTCAGAAGTTGATGATCAAGGCTCCTACACATACAAATATACAGGCTGCAGCAACAAAACAAAGCTACAAAAAAATTAGAAGTGATGTCCTGAACCAAATTAGAGCAGTTTCCCAAGCTGTCCCAATCATTAGCTTGAAGTGCTGTGCAGAACTGGTATGAAAAGGAGAGAACAGACCAAGAAGCACTGATAAAGAACAGACTCTTGGCTCAACCAGCTTCAGAAGATAATCACAAGCTTTCTGGAAGCCAATTTAAGTGCCATGCCAGAGCACAGTCTAATTTCTCTGTTAAGCCCTGTGCCAGGAAATAAACTATTTCATTCAAGAGGTTATTGCATTAAGCAGAAATGACTAAGGCTGAGATTCTGAGATCCAGTTCAATGCTGAGTGTCACCTCACTTGATAAGCGGACCTTAAATAACAAGACAGGCATTCAAAAAGTGAGCTTTTAATTCCATTTTATTTTTAGCTGGGTCTCCTGCTTACCTCTAGATATCTTGTTTCTTATCAGTTAAAGCTTCATCATCAAGCATAAGATGGATGAAAGCTGAGCTGCTATGTTGCATGACTTTATTTACTGAGTAGGATCAAATGGGTGAGAAACTGATGATGCTGGATGGAAAATAGGATTCCCTTCTCTTCACAGAGCGATGTCCAAGTGTGATAGTAAGCAGAATCTATTGAAAATTATAAAATACCAAATGTATTCACAAATACTTTAATGAGTTTGTTTTACTCTGGCTTCTTCAATCAGAATTATTTGAAATGGTTGGATGGCAACCAGATTTTTTTTCAGAAGAATGCCTTTTCATTGTTCTGCTTTAAAAATTTCCGTCAGTCAATTAGGGAGCTGAAACAATGTCTTGGACAAAAATGACATGTTCGCTGCAAAGCAAACAAAAAACAAACACAAGCCCAGTGGTTTTTTCCATTAAAATAGCTGTCTTTCTCCAGCTGGCTATCCCAGTATAAATCCTAATGGAACCAAGGCACAGTGGTTTCTATCTCTGTAAACTCAAAGGAAAATGCAGCTGGGGGGAGCAAAGCTGATCTGGCTCAGGTACCTCCAAGTGAAGAATAGATCCCTTTTGCAGTGAAGGCAAAGCCTTAAGCAATTGCCACACAACATGAGTAATGGATAGGAAAGTATGCAAACAAACGATTCACAAATAAGCCATTATAAATTATAATGATAATTTATAATGAGAATTATAAATTGATTTACTCACTGGATTCTGACACACAACACATTTTTAAAGATTTCCTGACCAAAAAACATATCCTACTTGTTGCACAAGAACCTAGAACTTTAGTGTGCCTAGAAAAAACTGCATTGCTCTGAATTTTGGTTGGTGTTTTTTTGGTGGTTTTTTTAAATGGAAATTGAATTGAAAAACCTTCCTTTGAATGAAACAT
>JAAGNO010009710.1:0-20171 GCA_033439905.1 Ceryle rudis | reverse complement strand
AAAGACAAAAAAAAAAAAAAAAAAAAAAAAAAGGAAAAAAAAAAGAGGAAAGAAAAAAATTACACAGAAAGGGACAAGGCGGGGGGGGGGAAGGGAAAGGCCTCTGTGCTGGGTTTCCCTGGCAATAGCACCAGGGGACAAGTGTCAGAGGCAGATAAACAGCATAACCAGGCCGAAAATAAAGGTCAAAGGAAGCATGAAACTTAACACAACAGTGATTAAGATAATGATGAAGCAGGGGACCCCAGGAAAAAAAAAAAAGTGTGACACACAGAAACACAGAAACACACATAATCGCTCCAACTGATGGCCCAAGAGAGTTGGTATGTGGGAAGAGGTGACAGGGCTTGTTAGGCCCTGGAGGTACCTGGACAAGACTGGAAATGGAGGAAAAACCAAAGGGGAAGTTTTGGGGAGAGGGGGTCTGTGATTTCCCCTTGGGCTGGTTGCTGCAGGTCGAGCTTGCCCAATGCCAACAAGCCCCCAGAGCCAAGGGGGTCCCTCCCATAACACAGATGCTCTGTCCCAGCCAAGCAGCACTTGAATTTGCTCCCAAATTCCTCAAAAGAGCTTCCCTGATGTCGGGAGGGGAGCCCAAGTAGGTGTGAATCGGGGAGGCCCTGCTGACACCGACAGAGCCGTGCTGGTTTACGCTGGCTCGGGATCTGGCTCTTTGCCTTTAAGCAGCTGGTATAAAAAGCCTCAGAGACGCCAGGAGGGAATGAAGCTGGTCAGATCTCCCTGCCCACCTCCTCTCCTTTGCCAAGGCTATTCTGCAGAGAAAAGCTCAGGGAGGCTGAAAGGATTCAGAAAGCAAGTCCAAGAATGTCATACCCTTCGGCATCTGCCTACTCCATCGCAAAACCTCCAGGATGAGCTCATGTTTTTGGAGCCCAGTCTATGACTTCCAGTTGCCTGGGACTGGCTATGTTACTATCGCCAAAAGGCAGCAAATTGTTCACCAGCTTCTACCTCTGGGAGTCCAAGCCCTTTAAAGCTTGTGCAATAGAAAGCACAGAAACACAAAAGGTGTTCCACCTTTTCTGCACCACTTTCCCATCAGGAGTAACTCGGATCCCCTGGGAAGTTTGTCTGCGCTGCCTTTTCTTGCACGCCAGAGTCGGCGCTTTGGTGGGACAGGACCAGGAAAAGATGTGTGCAGCCAGCACTGGACTTCAGCACTTCCAGTGCAGGGACCACCACCTCACTCATTTCCTTGAGCCTGCTCAACTAGCTCAAATTCAGACAGAACACTGGTCAGAAAAGGATTGCTCTTCCTGCCCAGTATCTTGAGGAAAGTGATTTTTACGTTGACAATTCTCTTCCATCACGAGGCAGTATAAAGAAATGTTTTCACCAAAAGAGCTGAAAAAGCAATACCTGGACGTTCACACACACAGGCACACACTCTAAATTTCACTTCCTCAGAAGGCTGGTTTCCATCAAATATATTTCAATGCAAAATTCCTAGCATCATATTCATGTGTCTCCCCCCTCCCCCATCATTTATATTCATGGTCTTTTGTAAAGAACGATTCAATTAAGCCACCGATGTTCCTCGCTGGGAGGACAGTCTGAACAGTGAGAGGAACTCCCCAAAAGTAGAGCTGGGCCAGGCAAGGCTTTGCTGGACTGGGAGGGGAGTCTGAACATCCACCAAAGATGTGCAGTTAGAGGGGCTGGGACACCACTACCTCACATCTCTGGAAAAACAGCACATCTGAGAGTGTCAAATAAAAAAATCACTGCTCCGATCCCTGACATTATTGGCTGAAAAATGTGATTTGAAAAAGAATAATAGAAAAGAAGGCCCTTTTTAATTTCATTTTTGAGCCATTACAGTTCATGTTTTCATGCTTTTCTTTTTTCAGAAGAGCAAGAAATGTGATTAAAACTGAAAAAAAACCCCAAACAAATAATGAAAGCTGAGATTCTCATCCAGTCTCCTGTGTCCAGAAACACGGACTTTAAGGGAAAACACCCGATGTCCTCAGGCACAGGGTAAAATGAGGGGTTGGCAATGTTATGTTTTGGTTAACGCAGTTATGAAATGTACAGAAAGATACCAAAGATACTCATAAACTGTTCTTAGGTTCTCCTCCCCGCACTTGTGATAGCAGAGATTCAACACAGGCTCAGATGCGCACGCACAACCCTGAAATGGGACGAGCGAACTCGCGCTGGGGACGCGTGTGCCAAACTGTCTTCAGCTTGAAATCTCCTCAATGACGGCACTGGTTCCATTTTACTTTTTGCAAGGAAAACCAACCCCACCCCTCAAAACAGACAGCGGGACCTTGAGGTTTGATGCACAGATGTAAGATTACTCCTCAGCAATAATAAGACTGCTTTTATCCAAATCTTTTTTGCGTTTTCCAATGAAAATAATACTCTGCATTTCAAAAAGCTTTGTGAGCAGAGATCAGTTTCACTTTCTAATATGCTTCAACTGATTTTTTTTCTTGTTCAGATAGAAAACCCAGCAGCTTCGGCCACAAAGAGAAATGAGAAAGGGAACACGGCAGATATCAAAAGGACCTGAAGTGAACACACAGATCCCTTTCCAGCAGCACACTCCCCCTCACCTCTCCCGGCAGCCTTGGCCGAGCAAAGGAGCAACTTTCTCTGGCCGCTCGCTCTGACGGCAGCACCGTCCAGTCCCCACTGGCAGGCAAAAAGCAGCAGTCACTGGCAGGCATAGAGAAAAAAGCCAGTGCCCAGCCGTGTGCCAGCAGGTCAGGACGGGCACGTGCCCTGGGCTTCCAGGCTACCAGGGCAATTGGCTTGTTGGGAATATGCTCCGACACGTGTATCCCTGGACACGCAGGACCAAATAACTGCGCACACCTCGCAAACGTGTGCGGAGCACACAGAACTCCCTTGCCATGGCCGAGGAACTGTCAGGAGAACACAAGCAAAAGCTGCTTCTTGACAGCGAGTCATTTATATTTTAGCTTCGTTCCATTATCCTAACGAATCCTTCATCAGCAGATGCAATATTAACAGCAGAAAATCAGCTCATTACATCCGGGGGGATTTCATCAAGTTGACAATCATATATGCAGCTACCCGAGCCTGGAGAGGACAGTGCTCTTGTTATTTAGTTATCTTGGTTTCATCTTAGAGGCTTTTTTCTTTCTTTCTTTTTGGGGGTGGGGGCTGATGTTTAGTGGGTGTTTCCCAAACAACTGCCAGACCCCAGCGATTTTTGGGTGCTGGTCCATAGACAGATGCACTCAGCTGGGAAAAGCTCCAGCCCATCCACAGTAGCTGCAGCTGTTAAAGGTGGAAAAAAAAGTACCCTCACACAATCTGCAACCTCTGGAGCTTTGAGGGCATTTGTCTGTGGAGTTCAGACTCCAGGAGGGGGTTTGCATCCTCCTGTGCAGCTCCTGCCTGCTCTCCAGGAACATCTGGAGAAGCTGTTTTGGTTCTTTTGCTCCAGGCAGGACTCCCCATGTAATGCTCTGAAGGGTCTCTCTCTGCAAGTGTCCTTATCCAACTGCAGCATCCCCAGAGGGATAAGATGCATTCAAAGTCTGGAATTTTGTGATGAACTTCCCAGGCAAGCAACAGAAGAGACAGCCCAGATGAGTTGAAGAGGAGGAGAAGGGAGTAACAAGAAGAGTTAAAGGATGAGTTCAGAAGACTGTGGGGATCCTCTCTCCTGCCCTGTCTAGGGAGCATTAAACAACACAGCTGATTCTTGTGACCAGACTGTCAGGACACCTTTAGATGATGCACTAGAGCATGGCTGAAATACTCCACAGATCATCTTGTGCAACATCTACGTGAGAACTCTGAGTCTTTGTTCTTCTTCCCCTGCATATTATTTTAAAATAATGGGAATGGGCAAGTATGTTCCAGGGTTCCTTCTATTTCTGACAGTCATTCCAGGGGCTACAGGCTGAGGAACCCTGCAGCAGAACAGCAGCTCAGGTCCCCTCTGCGAAGTGGTGGAGCAGACAGGTGAGGGCCAGCAGGAGCTCCCCATGCCTGTGCACCACAACAGATCCCCAGGCAGCCCAAGATGCCAGAAAACTGCAACACTGCAAACACGTTCCTCAGCGCCTGCATGGCTGGGGTCTCCCTCCTGCTCTGCCTCCCCTGCTAAGGGTCTTCCTCAACAACAGGAGCCAAAGAAATCCTTGGTACCTCCAGCCTAAAGAGTCACTGCCTGCAGCCTCAGGCCTTCTCCCTGCCTACGAAGGAACCTTTCTGCCCACCCTAAGATTCCCTGGAGGAACAGGGATCTCCTGCCATGTCACACGTGCTGGGTACCTTTGCCACCACATCAAGCAAAGTCTTCTGATTTTAGCTGGAGAACAACAATCCAGCTTCCAGGACTTCCTCTCCATCAGGGGAAGAAGCTGGAGAGACCAGTGTGGAATGGGACATGGACCACGCGTGGCAGATACCTGCTTCTGGACAAGCCTCTCTGCTGCTCAGTCTCAACCACTCAACATAGCTGAAGGAAGAAGTTGAGCTCACATCTCCTCTAGCTCAGAGGGGGCTGGGATGGACATTTTACATTTTCCCAGCAGGGCTGGATTTCTGCACAGCAAGGAATATGTTCCTGGGACGTCAACTCCAATCTCTACTGCGCTCTGACAGATTTAAGCTCCAGTTTGTCCGACAACATCCCAAAGTGTAAGAAACTGGGGGCAGACTCTCTAATCAGGCTGTAGGACAAAGGCCCGGTCTGACCCTGTCACTTCCACTTACTCCTGCTGTCTGTCTTGCTCCCCCCACCCTCTCAGCAGCCTCCCTGCCCACCCTCGGCTGCCCTCCCTTCCCTAACACAGCTGGGCTAATCCTGCTCCTCCCGCGTCCAGCGCAAATCCTCCCCAGAGTAAACCAATCCTGGGAATTTTTATTAGATTATCAGCCTGCCAGCTCAGTGCTGGCTGGACTAATCCTAATCAGGACTGATTTCTATTAGCCAGCTTCAGGGAGGAGCTACGCTGTCCCAGCACCCCAGGCCCACACTGGGGGAGCCCGAGGCCTTTTAGCCTGATCTATTCAGATTTTCCTTTTAGAAAGGGACAAATTTAGTCCCGGATCACCGGCTGCAGCAAATGCAAAGTTTGTGTGTGGGCTGCGTGCACAGAGTGGCACTGGGCAGCCACGGGGCAAACCGTCCCCACCTCGTCACTGAGCCAAAGGGGTCCGGGCTCCACAGCCCCTCTGGCTCCTGGCTGGTACGGCCAGCAAGGGCCAGTTAGTGCCACATGGAAAGATGCTTTGTGGCAGGGGACACGAGCCTGCCGGGTAGCAGGCTGAGATGATGGGCTCATTTCAGACAAGAGGACAAGCGGCCACAGCTGGAGTGACCAGGACAGAGTTCGCAGCGCTGGCTGAGTCAGCGAGGTCTCCATGCCCCATTACCCATGCCCAAAGCAATCTACTCTCACTTCCCTCCCCTTTTCATTAAAGCAAACTGTCTCTCAGGTATTTCTTTCCTAAACCCATCCCTGGCCCTGGAACAGACCTGACTGAAAATGTTTGCTCTTTACTGGCCCATGGACTGAGGCTGGTGAAAGTTTTGCTGACGACTTAACAGGATTTGAGTCAAGCCACACGGGCAGCTTGAAGCGGGCAGCTCACAAACAGGGTGTTGAGGCGAGAGAGCTGTGTCCCCTGCCTCTGTCCTCTTGTCCAATCCACCCGCTCTGTGCTGAAAGCACAACTATTAACAGCAGCCCCCAGGGGACTCCAACGCACTTCTGAGCGCAGCCAGCTGCGATACAGCCGCTCTGCTGCCGCACAGACAGACAACAGACAAGGGGCACTCAGGAAAGCCTCTCTTCCCTGGGATCTTTGAAACCTTCCAGAGAAGAGGGGTCACTTAAACCTAATTGCTGCTAAGACTCTTCAAGACTTGCCTACTCGCCCTCTCACATGCACAATTACACTGTCTTTATGTTGCCTTCCAAAGGAGGATGAAAAGCCTGTAGAACTGAAAGCTGCATTTCCCAGGGACCATGGTTCCCTCTGACCTGGTGCTCAAGTGAACAGGTTACCCTCCCATACTGTAGCCATAGGGACAGCAACACACTAGACAGGGCTTCAAGCGAGCCAGAAGGTGCCCCAGGCTAAGACCAAGATCAGATGTGCTTTACATCCTCAAGAGAAGCCCCAGAATGAGAGCTGGGAGCTGCAGCTCAGGGTGCTGCCCCTCTGCTGCCAGCTTTGCAGAGGAGAAGCACCACACAACCCCAACAAAGGAAACACATCTTCTAAAGGAGCAGGTCCAGAGCCAGTGCCTCCAGACACTCCATGCTGCATCCACTCAGGACCTCGTTCTGTGCTCAGGGGCATTAGCACAACTCATGAGTAACTGTCCAGAACATCAGGCTGTAGCCCAGAGCAGCTCAAGTTCTTTCTGCTTTCCGGCCAGGCTTACAGCACCAGTCTTACTCTGGTAGGTGGCAAGGTCTCCTCAGAGAGAGTTAACCAGATCCGGCTGGAATCAGAGGCTGCAGCAGGCTTCCTGATGACAGAGAGAGAAATGGGGGACTTGGCCCAAACCCTGTAGAAACCACATCAAAAAGAGATGTGGGCGAGAGCCAAGAACAGATGATCCAACTGTGAAAGGGCTCTGTGTGTGTATGTGTTTGTGTGTGTGCGTGCGTGCAAGCAGAGGAGAGGGGAAAAATCAAAAGAAGGAGAGAAAGGAAAGAGGAGGAGTAAGGATGAACAGAAGGATGGAAAGAAAAGGTGTGGGAGCACGAGATCAGGAAGGGACCAGAACTGTCACAACGTGTGTGGCCTGCTTGCAGGCACGCAATCAACAACAAAACATGGTAACAATATATAATAGATGTCATGCGTTAAGGATAAACAAATCGGGAGAAATACCGGGTCTGTCTCTAGCTCCTCCTAACTCAGAATATGGCACCAGGCTTGTTCCAGTGAAGCAGCACAACTCCGTTGACCTTGGAGGAGACATGGCAATGTGCATCCTTTGGAAAACCTTGCATGCCCCCTCTTGCTCTGCTGCAAACCCGGGTACTGCTCTACTCCTACGCATGGACTCCATTCACAGAGATGGGAGAAGGCAGCAGATTGCCCTGGGCAAGCTGGTGGAAGAGCTGTGGCTGGAGACTGGACTCTCAGTTCTGTGATTTTACCACCAAATCAAGGTTTAGCCCTTGGAGAAGCAAAGCAGCACAAACATAGTGCAGTGCTAGTAGGACAGGGTCATGCCTCCCAGCCTCCTTGCTCAGTGCTGCCTTCCCTAAACCAGCAAGGTTTCTCTGACTTGGTTTTGCCTCCAGAGAACACATGGGTGGACATGTCCCTGTGATGTCAGCCTGTCCTCCTGCCACTGGACTAGTAACCCAGGCTGGGACAGACACCTGATCTGGGCATGTTTCCTAGTCCAGCTGTGCGCTCCCTGCCAGTCCCATGCTGGGCTCTTCTCTCTGCAGAAGGGATGCTTTGCAGAAGTCCCCTCCACACTGCACCTAATGTTTCCAGGAGACACCTCCCCCTTCCCACCTTTCCACTTATATGACCTGGCAGGCAGATTCCAGGTAAAGGAGACCCAGAGAGCAGCCAAACCCAAAGCTCTTGTTGAGATCCATAAAAGAACAGCAAGGCCTTTATCACAGGGGTATCATATGCCAGATGTTGGGCAAAAATGAGTACCATGGCAGAGGTGAAAGGGAAGATGAGAGACAGAGCAAACTGGGCACAAGGTAGGAAAAGGAAGTGAGAACTACAACTAGGTGAATGGTGGGGACACCAAAAGATGAAATGGGATAAACTCAAGTTGCTTCTGTCCTTTAAAAGAGCTCTGGTCTCAAGCAAGGACACAAATGCACACCTGACCTCACCAAGCAGAGTGGCTGTGGTCGGGCAGGGAATGTGCCCAGCTCGATGAACCCTGGAAGCTGGGCCATGCCCAAATGCAATCAGGGAAAGTTTAGACTTTCCTCCCCATGCTGCCTCTTTTTTTTTTTTTCTCCCTTTTTTTTTTTTTTTTTTCTTTTTTTGTGTGTGTGGGGTTTTTTTTTTCCAATTTATCAGCAGATTGTGTGGAGCCGAGTGGCGCTCGCCTCACCCTGCTAAATAAAGCTTTGGTATTTCTGATAAAGCCATCAAATTCCTTATCATGCTGACACAAAGAGCATTTAAAGAGACACACACACTCTCCAGCACCCTCCACTTCCCAGTCCCAGGCGCCTCAGGGTAACCTTTCCAAGCTAAAATGAAAAGGGGTGGGGGAATGGGGGGAGCTGGCCGTTTAGAGCCCCACATTTCCCAAGCACTGAGCACATGGTGCGAGGGGATCCGGCCTGTTTAACCTTTAAAGAGGGAGGCTGGGTTCTGTCAGGCTGTCCTGAGTGCTGGGACAGATTCGATAGCACTGTGCAAATAATGCAAGCTGAGATGTGGCATCAATAGAAATGCCCTGCAACAAGAAGAATATCGATAGCCGGAAAATCCTATGAGGAGGATGGCAAACCCAAGTGTCTGTAGGTGCTGTTAAACAAGGAAAGGGGGAAGAGAAACAGAGATCTTGGGCAGTCATGAAGACACAACCGGGGCTGCCATTGCCCCTTGGATGTGCTTTTCCTCACAACGGCCTCGACAGGGTGTGAAAAGATACGGCGGTGCCGCAGTCTGGACTTCGGCACTGCCTTTCCCCAGCTGCACCAGCCTGAAACCTGCCCCATCCCCCCAGTGATGCGACAGCGGCGCAGGCAGCCGTCGGGAACCCCGGCTTCCCTCCCCGCAAACACAGCCCCGAGACATTCTCTCTCCTCTTTGCCACAGCACAGGCTGTTGTTTAACCTTCAAATTTATTATTTTTAATTATTTTGATTTATAAAAGCGTGCTGCAGTTAAAACCACATTAAATAAACTCAGCGTTACGGCGCTTAACAAACACACATAACTTTGGACTTCTGAGGACTCCATAAAATAATCATCTGCCTGGAAGTCGCTGCAGCCACTCGCCTGCACCTGCCCCAGCGCGCTCCCGCCCGGCTGGGCTCCCCCATCACCACACACCCACATCCACCAGCTCCTGGCTGCTCCTGCCCCGCCAGCGCCGGCTGCGCAGGCCCAACGGGATCTGCTGGCACAGCTCCATCACCACACGCCGTCCCACCTCGTGCCCAGCTCGGTCCCCTGACAGTCCCACTCGCACCCAGGCTGCCCACACTTCTCTCCCCGCTCCTCTTCCCCCTCCAGTCCCTGAGCAGCTCTCCTTTCTAGCTTGGCTTTCTACCCTTTTCCAAAAGGATATTTCAGTCTCTGACCTGCCCTTCCCAGAAGGTGTTTGATCCCATCTTAGGCGCTGCTGAGATTTCAACAGAAGAGCTCAGAACGTTTTGATACTGTAGAATTCAGAGTGTTAGGTCTCCAAGGCCTTACAAGGTCTCATACTCTGCTTCAAATCCAGCCCTGGGCACTAGCACCTCTCCTTGCTAAGCACACAGTCAAGCCTGAAGGAGGTGAAGAAGAAACAAGGAAAGAGTAGAAGGAGAAAAAGAATGAAAAAAAAAGTAAGAACACCTGTCTGGTAAACTCCACCCAGGATCCCATTGGGAGAGACTGGTTTAGGACCTAATCCAGATTAACGAGACCTCTGCTTCCATTGCCTGTGCACCACAAAACCTCTGCATCAAACTGAATGCTGAAGGCTCTGCCTCGTAGCCCCTGTCCCCACCTGTAGATGGATCTGGAGACCCAGGGCACACAGCGTCCTCCTCTTAGCCATCCCTTGCTTCCAGGAGCAATAAAACTGCTGTTAAATCCCAATCACCTGCTGTTTCTGAGCCTGGCAGGGCCATCCCAAGGAACCTGGTGGGTGGGCTTGAGACACACACAGAAAGTTGAAGGAAGAGACTCTCACTCCCCTGTTTCATTGGCATCTGCAGTGCAACATCAGTGATTTACACAGGAAGTAGGTGAAGAGTAATTATAATTGATTGGGAATCATTTCCTGATGGTGTCTGGGTGTGATTGATGGTGCCGGCCGACTGCTAAAGGACAGCAGGCGCTGAAAGGAGACCATTTGTAGTTCCCGTCCGCTGAGCTGAATGCACCACAAACCACGAAACCCTCTTCTGCTAGAAACTCCTGCTCAGGGAGATGTGGCTTTCCCCAAACCAACCTGACCCTCAGGCTTGAGCTCTCCCCTTCTGCCATGTCACCCTGTCTGCCCCCTGACTTGCTGAGGGTGTCCCTGCTGACCCCACACCTCCCTGCCCCTTCTAGTTTTAGTAGGTTTTAAGAAATGAAGTACCTGTCGAAGTGCTGACCTGTCCTGGTAACAGGGATGGAAAGTCAGTGAAGCTGCACATCTCAAGTGTCAGGTAGGGTGTTAGGGACCTGCTCCTCAGCAGTGAGGGGAAGCAGGGACAGGTAGGCAACACACATAGCCCCAGCACGTGGCTGTGCCAGCAGCATCTGCAGGGCCATGGAGGTCACCTGTCTGAACGCCAGCCAAGGGCTGATCCTCCTCCCCATCCTCAACGGGGTAAATCAGAAGTGAACTTAAAAGCCCTCCACAGTTTCCCAGTGTAACGCAAGACTGAGGACATTCAATCCATGTTTCAGACCCAAGCAGAGGCCAGCTCCATCTGACAGCTGTCCTCTGCTGCAGCAAAGTGACTCAAAGAGGTGGGTGGGAATGGGGTTGGTCCTGCTCCTGGGAGGCAGCCAGCCACCTGAGAAGAGCCAGCACCTTGACCAGCACAGCCTGGCTGTCTTAGAGAGATGAAAGGGCTGCAGACCAAGCACATCTTCTATTGCCCATCTACCAGGCTATAAGTTTCTCCTGAGTCTCTCTGGGGTCTCTGCCATTTGGTTGAAATTTGGTGAAAATAATTCCATGCAGATGCCCCCTCTCCCTTTGCTTGCCCATGTCCTGTTCCCTGCCGCAGCAGGGGCCTCTACCAGGAGGTCCCTGGCCAAGGAGCCCAAAAGCAGCCCAGGAAGACTGGCTAGCAGGAGAGGAAGAACACAGATCACAGCTCCAGTCCTTGCTAGATGCAAATTCCCTTGGTGGCCACCGTCTGACAACCTTTCCGTGCTTTGGTACAGTGCGCTCCCGAGAGTTACCTGCTTCTCATGAGAACTGCAGGGGAAAGATTACTGCGTGCAATGCGAGTGCTAACACACTTCCTACACTGCGCTGCTTTTCCCTAGAACCTAATACATATATAGTACAGCGACATTTCACATCTCTGCAGCAACTCACGCCTCAGCCCATGCTATCTCTCAGAAGATACTCCTGAATGCCTGTCAGGAATCCCTCCTCATAAGGAAGAGCAGAAAAAATTCAAAACCAAAACCTTTTGTTAAAAGTCACAACCGAGTATCCCAAATGCCTGCTTCAAGCAGAATTTTGACACTCAAACAGAAGCTCCAGAAGCTCCACGAACCTCTCCAGGAAACTCACCAGCAGACATGAAAGGCGTTTGGAGGCTGCAGCGCTGGTAGAGATTTACAAATGGGGAAACTTAGTCACTGAAGATTAACGTGATTGACTGAGATAGCACCGTCCTTGGCAGAGTCGAGGAGGAGCTCACTCCGTACACCTCCTGCTCTAACCACCAAACTGTCCTGCCTGGCGCTGGAGTCGTAAGAACAGCAAAACTTGGCCGCAGTTTGAGCTCAGGAAAAGAATTTTTAAGCTGACAAATACCAGGGTTTTTCTTGTTGGTTTGTTATTGGTTTTGTTTGGTTGGTTGGGTTTTTTTCCATTAAGTATTTGCATTTGTACTGAGCTGCTGGAGAGGATGGAGAGGACTGGATGTGGGGAGGACGCTGTGCAGACCTCCTTGCCCGTGGTTTGTGTTTCATTCCCCTGGGAAGGCTCCTGTGCGCACTGCAAGTGCTGGAAGCTGAGGCAAGGGACCCAGACGTGCTAAATATAAAAGCTGCAGAACTGAAGAGGGTTTGTGGGTTGTTTGTTCGTGGGAAGGGGTGGAGGTAAAGGAGGGGGCTGGGTCACAAACTGCCTGCAGTCACAGTAGCCTGTCAATAAATTTTGCATTCACTTTGCTTTCCGACAGGGATTCATTCCCTAATATGGGGCTGGCAGCTTTCTGGGTTATTTCGAGTGCATGTGATAAAGTTCCCTGGATACTGATGGCTTCCTAGGATCAGGATTCTGAAAAAAAACCCCAGCAACATGCCTTGATGTGTGGGGTGAAGAGAGGAACCACGGCTAATTACAGGCTTTTCTGCGAAACGAGGCAGTACAGGGGTGTGAAACAGTCCTTTCGTCTGGGAACAGGGTTCTCTGGAGCTGGGAGCCGAACCTTTCTGCTGAAGAGAGCACCTTGAAGATTTTGTCATGTGCCAAAGCCTCTCCCAGCACGGAGGGTAGGCAAATTTACACCCTCCTTCAGGGCCACTCCGAGAGGTCTGACCCCTCATGCACCTGGAGAATCCTGAGGATGCGACAGCCCCTCCTTGGGCAAAAATGTAAGAAGCAGGCAAAGGGAAACCAAGGCTGAGAGAGATGACTTCATCTCTCCATGACTTGTTTAAGGTTAGATGGGTGGTGGCAGAGCCAGGAACAGAAGCTAGGTCCCCAAACGAGCACTCACATGCTCTGGGTTGTACCATCTTCCTCACCTTCTGGCAGTCATTTCAGCTGCCCAGAGAGACCTGCTCCCTTGCACTCTGATAAGGTAAATTATTGCTCATCTATTCCCAGCCTATTTCCTTAAGCCTACCCCAGCAGCCCCCACGCTGCATACTCCATTACCAACAGCTCTGGAGTACCTGTCTAACCAGAGCCTCTGCTTTGTCCTTACTCTCCCAGCTTCAAGACCAGGTTGTGTCTGGCATGTGGGGAAACATACCCAAGCAAATGAGGCCTCAGAGAGGTCTGCTCATGCCAGGCTGGCCCATGGTGAGCTCACAGCTCTGTCCAAAAGGCATAAAGCTGGGCTTTCTGAACCAGATAGCCTGTCTTCTAAAGCCCAGGAATAGGAAGTCCTCAAAACTGACCCCAGCAGGTTCCTGCTGGCCTGGATTAGCTTTTGAAAGAAGAATCAAGCAAAGTACACCACAGACAATGTGCCACGATTGCAAACGTGTCTGGCACTCTCCACCTTCTCCCTGATCCAACCCCAGGCAGCATTCCTGTGGAGAGCAGGAAATCCATGAAGAGTTAAAGCTGTGCCACCCAAGCTCACCCTGCTCTGGAGTGGCAGGGAGCCCTCCACGGGCTCCTCTCCAAGCATCCCTGGGGCCGGAGGCCACTTTCTGCTGTGCCTGGCGAGGCTGCCAGCTCCTGTCACCAGCAGCACTGGGCAGGGAATCCCAAGCTTGCGTTCCTCTGCAATGCTCAGCTGAGACTCTTGAGGGCAGCTCTGAAAGGAGAGGGACGGGGAACCCGCAAACCCCACGCTGTTGCCACACTTGCCAGCTTGGAGCTTGTCTTTGGGAACACCTCAGGGAAATGAGCTTCGAGAGAGCCTTGCTCCACATCGCCAGAGCAGCAGATGAGGACAGGATCAGGGTCAAGGGAGGGAGGCCTCCGTGTGAGCAGGTGCCCCACCTGTGGGGCAAGGACAGTTGCCCTTGCATAGTAACCTGCAAAGGGAGCCCCAGACACTCAGACCATGTCTGCAGGGATTTCAAGTGAATCCATTTTACCTGGAATTTTCAACAGGCGAGGAGCGTGCCCGCGGTCCCACACTGCAGCACGGCGAACAAGCGGTAACTTGCTAATCTGCCATAACATGATCATTCACATCCATGCGAACGTACCCTTGGATCCCACTGCAGTGTTAACCTCAGTGTCCTGGCCAAAATCCATCTCAAGCCACTGCACGCTGCCTACAGAAATTCCCCAGAGAGTTTCAAAAGTAGAGGGTCAGGTTCTTTACCTCCTGCCCTGGGCTGCTGGGCAGTGCTGCTGCCAACATGAAGGAAAAAATTACTCGGAATCTGGGGTAGGGGTAGAAATCCAGAAGTTCAAGAGTGAACCCTCCTGTCTACCATGTACAGCACCACTTATTTGGACTGGGGGCACTGGGAAAGTTTTTTCAATGCCTCAAATCAAGCCTTTGGTTCCCAAAGCCCGTGGCAGACCAGACAAACAGAGAACAAGCTGTCCCGGGGTTTTACACAGATGCATTACTCCTGGACAGCAGGGTAAAAAGCAGCATTGTCTGGAGACACTTAGGCAGAGGCACTGGAGACAGAAGAGCTGCCTCTGGAAGAACAGAGGGCCGATGGAGATCCAGGTCTCAGGGGTGCCAGCAAAGAGCAGAGCTGACAGCAACCGCCAGCCCTCCAGCACCTCACTCGCCCAAGTGGGAGGCTCAGGGAGCAGCAGCTGAACACTGGATCTCCTTCCCTGGCCGAACTGCCCAGAGCACACAGATCCTGCAGCCCTACCATCCAAAAGGCCTGCTGTTGGCATGGCCAGAAATGGTGCAGCTAACAGCATGGTCAAGGTAGTGTCATGAAAGAGAGGTGACAAGGAGAGCCCTGGAACAACCCAAGTCTGTGGCTGGACAGAGTTGGTAAGGGAAGACATTTTGGAAATGCATTTGTGGCTGCCCACCATCACCATGGCCCCAAGAACAAAGCTATGGAGAGAACGATGCAGTGCTCTATGAGCTGCTCCGAGCCCCAACATTTATTTATTTATATTATTCTTTTGGCTTTGGGCACCAGTGAGTTCTGGGCCATAAGGGGTTAACCACAAAAGCTGCTTTCTCTGCCTTCGCTCTACCTCAATTTCCACTGCTCCCATCACCTTCCTCCCCCACCCCCTGATCTTATGAAAAAAACCCATCAAAATAACTATTTTATGTCTCCAAATATGCAGATCATTTTCTTTAATGAAAGATGCTTGACGTCTCCGATCCAATTAATATGCAAATGCAGGCGAGGATTTATTTGTGACATTCTGTCTGGGTGAGAGAAAACAAAAAAGGCCTGTTAACCAAAACACTAATTGCTGTGACTGATTGTCACATATCATCATTTTCATAGGATCTCCTCCATCCCTGGCTTGCAGGGAGCTGTGAACCAGGACTCGGAGACTAGCAGACACCAAGGAGAAACAGGGCAACCAGCTACCTGCCTGGCACGCTCGGATGAGCCGGGGCCTCCTTCCCGCTGTACGCCAAGCCCCTCCAGCTTGCATCTCTTCCCAGTCCAACCGGTAGAGTTACTCAGAAGCAGCTTTTCAAAAGCCCTTCTCTGCTTTCTGGGCAAAATGTTCCATTATCCCCCAAAAGCCTCAGAAGTTTACTAGCGTTGGTCTTCTCTCGTTCTCTTTGCACTGTCACAACCTGTGCTCAGAAAGCATCCCACTGTCTTGCACTTCCAAAAAAAGCTGCCCCTAGAAGATGCACCTAACTGGGATTTCACCAGCACTGCCCAGCTCAGCATTTCTGGATCACATTCTCCACTCCAGCAACTCATTCTAATTCAGCAGCTCAACCAGGACGTGGTTTTGATCCAAAGACACTGAACCAAATGCCACCAGACCGTGAAAAAACACACCCAAAGTTTCCCATGCACCCTTAGATATTTAACTGGACAAATGACCCATCCCAGCCTCATCCATACCCTGAATACACAACACGCAAGTGCCATCATCTCTTTATCCAGCAGAAAGCATAAAGCACAGAGGATGGCAAGAGGAAAGGATGGGAAAGGACACTGCAAGTCAGCAAGGCTACGTCTGCACCGCAGCCTCCAACAGCTGGCTTGGGCACCACAGGCTTAGCAGCCACAGCAGCTCTGCAAGGGCTACAAAACCTTCCAGACAAGCTGGATTGAGCCTTGGGCAATTATTTTAGAGTCCAAGATGCATAAGGACACCAGGGCTGACGTATCCCAAGGGCAGCGGGGTTAAAAAGCAGAGGTTCCCAGCTGCTGGGTGTTTATCTTGATACTTGCCCTAGAAAAGCACCCGATGGAGAGCTGACTGCTCACATATGGACGGTTCCTCCTCCCTTCCCCAGCCACCTACCTGCTTTCAAAGCAATTGAGAAGACAGCCTTGCAAAAAAGCCCAGCACTAGGGTCAGTTCTGCTGGCATTGGGATGGCCAGTCAAACTTCTGGGACTTCAAGGAGGTCAGGTTTAGGCAAACACAAAGCACATACAAATCCTACTGTATTTTCCTGCCATTACCTCCCACGTAAGCAATTGCTGGAATTGCCACAGGGAGATTCTGTGATTATGTACAGAAAGGGCATCAATCAGGCCAACTCTCTATTCAGCTGCCTCCCATCCATTGAAAGAAGTCTGGGAACGTTTGATCTAGAAGTTAGAGCACAGGATTGAGAGGCGGGTGCTCAAGAACCACTCCCTGATCCGCCAAAGGCTCCTGAACACCTGTAAATTATTCATTTAACTTTTCCTGTGGCTTGGTTTCCCCTTTGCTCGAAGAGGGCAACAATGCTCCTTTGCCTTGCTCGAAGTCTGAACTTCCACTGATCTTCACAGGAGGATCGAGGGCACTGGACACGAACGAAACGGCATCGTGACCATCAGACTGTGTGCTCGTCTTCCACTACACCACTTTCTACCACAGGATCCTTAAATTTACTGCAAGTCTCCATGAACTCGGCACATTGGCCCCCCAGGGCAGGGGTATGATCATCCCAGACACTCACACAGGAGCACAAATATGTCACAGCCCCGTAGTCCAGACTAATTGCTAAGTGGCGTTCCTGGGCTGGGAGGAGATCTCTCTGCAGCCCTTCAAGTCCAGCACTCCCTTCCAAAAAAGAAATACAGATTTGCACCTCCACCCGTAGCTGAGTGAGTGGTGAGCACAAGCATTTACCTTTCAGGGTCTGCAGCAGGAAAGATGGCAGATGCCTGACACCATTAAGACTGAAGTGAAAAAATCTGGGTCTTAATGAAGTCACCAGGAGTTTTCCCATCCACTCCAACAGAGACGTATTTCATGTGGATAAAGCAGGTTGTAGCTTTAATATTACCGTGAATCTGAGGTGGTCTCCAGGGTTCAGCTTGACCAGCTAATACATATCAAAATTAATTTTTACCTTTTCTAAACAAGACTTTCCATAAGCATTAGCAAACAACTGCTCTACACAAATCCTTTTCTTTCTTCCTTGCAAAGAGAAGACCCAGGAGATGAACTCTGCAGAGAGTAGAAAAACAATTTCTGTTTTAAACCACACATGCTTTGACATCTGGTTTAAAACCAGCCCAGGCCAAAAGGGACTGAAAGTTGCTACGCTGATGGCTGCCCAGTGGTCTGTATAAAATACAGGAGTCATTCTACACATCTGTATCCACATCCCCCCCCTTAAACAGGTCAGAGCAGCTGTGTAAGGCGTGTGAAGTTATCTTAGAGAAAATACAAATCTGCGATGTACTGATAAAATTTCCCAGCACAGGCAAGAATATGTGATGGACAGAGCCAGGTATTCAGGCCTGAAGCAGGAAAACCTACAGATGTAGATGAAGTACAACATGCTTGAAGACTTCCTGCATCTCCAGATTCCTTGCTGGAGCAGAACTGGGGACATCGCCCTCAGAAGTGCTTGTATCCCTAAGTTTAATTCAGTGACACATTTCCTGATAAAGCTGACTTCCAGGGGATCTGGCTCACAGACAGTCAAGGCAACAGAGTCAGCTCTGGGCTGAGCACCCTTGCAATGCAGGGACGCACAAAAACCAACTAGTCAGCACGCTCATCCTTTCAGCAGTTCTGGATTGCTCCCAAATGGGATGTCTGCTGCACCCCGCCACCCAGCTCTGGGATAAGGCGGCACTAAACTGGAAGAGGAAAGGGCCCCTAAAGAGATGCCTGAGGGATTTGGTGGGCTGGGAACCCGGAAACCGTCTGGGATGTGGGTGGAGAGATCAGTGCGAAATAGCAGAACTGTGACACACACACTTTCCATTCATCAAACTCCAGGGATAGAAAAAAAGCTCTTTTTTTTTTTTCCTTGTGCACATGGGGAACTGAGGCACTGAGACCACCTGGGGACTCCACTCCAGGAGCCCTGTGAGGCCCAGCCTCTCAGTACCACAGAGTTTGACACCCAGCCCCTCCGTCCTCACAACTCTCCTCCAAGCCTGTTATCTCAACTACACAGGGAGGGAACTTGGGCATAAATGGGGTAAGTGATTTGCTTTAGATCAACACAAAACTTGGCACAGTAGAGAGTTGAGACAAATCTCAGATCTCCCGAGCCCAAAGATAATGCCCTAACAGCCTCTGTTCATCAGAAAAGACTCCCGGTTCTGTGATTCATTATCCCACCCCAAGAGTTTAAGGAAGATCTCAGTTCTAGCTTTTTTAATCATTAAAATGAATGATTAGACCAGTTTCAGACCAGTTCTGAAAGCTGTCGATGATGTGATCCTGCTATGGGCAGGAGGCATGCTCAGTACACCAATGATAAACCCCATGGGGATATCTCCAACCACAGACCCACAACGTGGACAGAGTTCTCATGATCCTACTTGCAATGGAAGAAGAGGAGGTGAAGGGGATCATGGCAGTCCCTTTGCAGCAAGAGGAATACTCCCGAGAAGGACAAAGTCACATGAATTATCTTGGCCAGTGGATGTAGAAGAGCAACAGCAAAGCCTGTAACAACAGTTGTTCCTGGGTCCTCAATGCTGTTTTAGCTCCTTTGGGCTGAAAGCCCCCCTCTTCTGTAGCATCTGAGTACCTTGTACCTTCAGCACGCCCAGTCTCGCAAGGCAGGATACCCTTCCCAACGCAGAGGCAGGGAAGTGAGGCACAGAGTGGTAAAATCATTATCTCCAGAGCCCAGGGAGCGGTTGGTGCATCTGCCACTCGAGCTAACGACAGACGTGATCACAGGGAGTGCAGAAACTGCCAGGCCCAGTGCATTCCCTCTTGTGCTGTGGAGGTGGTCAGTCAGCCCTGAGAACCTCTGAAAGACATCACGCTATGACCACTGACACCCCTCAGCCAAACCCAGGAGGTCCCCGAATCCCTGAAGTCTGCCCAGCCCTCGTCACCCCTGCTACCAGCAAAGGTGGCAGGAAGGGCAGCATCACGGGAGGGGGGCAAGAGACACAGCGGCGGTGGCATGGGAGAAGAGACAAGCAAGGGCTGGTAAACAACCCCCTCCCATCCCCAATCCCAGTACTTTGAAGATCCGTGTGTTTTGAATTTAATTTTGATTTTCTCGACTTCAGCAGATTAAAGTTGAAATAACCTACAAATTACTTAATGTGTTGTAAATCTTCTGAAATTAAGGCCTAATGGGTAACACATGTCGGCAGGCAGGAGACACAGAGGGGAAGCCGGGTTTCTCACCAGCACGAGGAATGCTGTGGGGATGGGAGCCAAAGGAGAGGGGGCTGGGGTAGGGGATGTGCAGTCGCAGCCCTTCCCCACCAGCCTCCCAGCGCCCACCTTGCCTTTGGGTCGGAGCCGAGAAGCCACTCCTGGGCCATGCTATCCACACCTCCTGGCAAAGGGGGCACTGGCCGTGCTGGGAGGCTGCTGAAGGAAGTGGGTAGCAGGATGCTGGTGGACTAGCGAGGGGCACCAATGCCAAAGAAAATCCACTTTAACACCCCCTTTTCTAGAGCTCTCACCGCTCAGCCCTTCAGGGCCCCCTACACAGCCCATGGAGCCCTGTCCCTAAAAGAAGACACCTCTTCACACCAGCATCTGCCTCCAGAGACCCTGGGAACACCTCTGCCGCTTTCTGCACGAGATGCCTCGTCCCGAGGGTGTCGGCAAAGAGCTCTCCCGCTTCCTCAGGGCCTGTCCTCTCCTGCGCGGCCACCTCCATGCACCTGTCTCACGGGTCCCCGTGCCGGGCGGCCCCGGCTTCGCTCCCACACGAGCCGCCAGCTCTCCCGCTGCTCCTGCCTGCACGGGCTCCCCCTCCCCTCCCTCCTCTTCAGCAGATTTCTCTCAAGTGCGCTGCCATATGGTTCCAGTTAAGCCCCATATTTTTTCTTGTCGATTGAAAAGACACACTTTCCTCTGTGCCAGACAGTTTACAGATTGCTCCGTTGGCTCAATTTCTTATTGGATTTCTCAAAAAAACTGACATTTTAAATTAATTTACAGCCACAACAAAAAGAGTTCAGAATTTTAATGGTGTTGTAAGTAATTTTTAGGTAATCCGCTCCAGATTTTGATATTAACCTTTGAATCGGAGTTCAGGCAGCTACTATGTTACAGCACTTTAGTTGGCC
>JAAGNO010009709.1:15117-49638 GCA_033439905.1 Ceryle rudis | reverse complement strand
CATGCTTTATGAGTGAATTATATCTTAGAAAACAAAATTAGTTGAATAAGTAGAATTAGTTGAATAATTGAGTTGTTATAACTCAAAAGCAAAGGGAGTTTGTACTTCTTCTCATTAGTTCATTACTTCTTGAGATATAAAAACACTTTGAGACCATGGTCTCATCCAGTCTGACAATTAAGTTCTGCTCCTGATGTAGGATATTAACAGCAAAGGCAAAAAATGTATGGTATTTTCTAAAATATGTTCCTTTCATGTGCATGAAAACAGAAACTGTAGCTGCGGAAGGGAAGGAAGGAAGGACATGTCACTGATAATATGATGATTTTTAAAGTGTATCTCTGGTGTCAATGGTTAGGGCTGCGCCAGCCCCTAGACAAATGACAGGAGCTCTCTATTAACTCCTCTCCCTTCCCAAAGGGGAAGAGAAAGGGAATAAGGGAGAGAGATTTATGGATTGGAAAATTAAACCAGCTTTAATTAAAATAATATTAAAATGAAATTAAAGATATACAAATGTATACAAAACCAGTATCAAACACACGTCCCCTTCCCCCCCAGTGGCAATTACACCACCCTCACCACTAATGCTGGGGGCAGGCACTGGGTAAGTCCCAGGCTTGACTCAGTGGCAGACAGGGACTAGATTGAGGAGCTGGATTCAGAAATGTATGGATTGGGATCTAAACAGAAAGGAAGGAGTCCTCCTCAGACTCCAGCCATTGAAGAAGAGAGATTAATCCTCATGATCCCTCAGCTTTATACTGAATACAGTGTAGATGGGATGGAATCCCTTGCTGGTCAGCTTAGGGTCACCTGACCTGGTCACTCCTCCACACAGGGGGGGCTTTTCACAGGACCTCAACATGGTACACAAGATTTAGCATTGACCTTCATATGCACAGGAGCAAGTATAAGCAAGAGCCTTTCTGCACACTCCAATCCCTGGTAGTAACTCTAAGCATGGACTGTTATCACTGGAGAAGCAGACACTGCCTGGGATAATGTGCTGTTCGCTTCAGAAAGTGCAGTTACTTAGACAAGACTGAGCTGAAAAGTGAAATCACTGAACAGAACTAGTTCTGTTCTAGCTCCAGCCAGGACACCGGTGATGGGCTGCGACGAAGCTCTCCGAATTTAGACAATCCAAGCTAGCGGATTTAGTGTCAGGGTGCAGGTGGCTCTTTTGATGGAAAATATATAATTAAAATAAATACTTGGGATAAGACAGCAATGCTCAGTTAACCAGAATGTTGTATAAATAAACATAAAACTATATATTCATAAAATTTTGAATGGCATAATGCAAAGAAACTAGAACAATGGTGTCCATGACAGTACAAGCTCTCTTGCCTTTCCTTCCCAAAAGTAAAAGCGTGTTTTAATCAGCTGGTAGCAAACTTAGCTAACAGATATATGGGAGCTTAGTCCAGAAACTGCAAAGTGTATATGTATAATCACTATATTACTATACATTAGTATAGGCAATTATACATACTACTGCAGTTGGGTGCAAAAGCAGCATTGAAGCAAAAACTGTACAGATGCTTGGTTATTTGGAGGCTTAGGATCTCACAGTATGTTTTAGTTCATGTTGATGTATACCACACTTACACCCTACATTCTACAGAAATGCAGAGACAGATCGCTCTGTCTCTTCCACCTTCTCTCTATCCATCTGAACATTTAAAGACGACACGGAATAGATCTGACTCATTCCTCATAAAACTCAGTATTTCTGGGGTGCGGTACTCAGGTTTTTAAAAGGCTAAAGAATAGCTGAGTTTCACGTGGCCCTTCATACTCATTTCAAACCTCATTGCCTATTCAGCTTTTTTTTTTTAGGGATATGTTTAGGTCAGTGTACTTTCACAAATCAGTGTTAAGAGTGTTCTGTTACAGAGAGGGTAAAATTGAGATTAAAAGTAGAAGAGTGATTTGCTGGAGATCATCGAGTCAGCAGTAGATCAGGCAATAAATCAATTAAAAAGGAAAAGGGTTTTAAGAGATTTTTGTGGCTTTTTTTAAACCTGCTGTGACCAGGCATGTCTGGGAAAAGGTGCTTTAGAATCCTTAACTTCGGGGGATTTTTTAAGAATCTCATTTTGAGAGGTCCAAAGGTGCACCGGCATTTGTTTTCAAAACTGGGAAAGGCAAGTAGAAAATTACTGAGGACATTATGTTTAACTTTTGAAGGAAAGAGTTTGGGCGCAGGGGGAGCAAGTCTATTCCTAGCATGTCTCTTTACTCAGCTGCATTGTTCCAGGTGTTTGATCTGTATATTGGACTGAAAGGCAGATAATCCAGTTACCATGTTAGAAAGTTGTGAAACTAAACTATAATCAATTTTATGATCATTGTTTCCATAATTACTGAGTACAGGTGAGTACATTTTATAAAGTCAACTATTGAGAAATTATTTACCTAAGCACGTTATATTGTAGCTCTTTTAACTGTTAAGACAATATATTTTATTTAATCATCGAATTATTTTTTTTTTGGCGTATCACTGAGATAATGAATTGACAGGAATAATTTCCCAGTGTGTGTCAGCAAAAAAGTCCAGCAGTTGCAGAAATGGATGTATATGAAACAAGGTTTAATTCTTAAAATGCACCGGGTTTGTATATAAAGGCATCTTTTAGATGCAAAATTGTCCCACTGTATGTGCACAATAATTTATACATCAACATGTATTTTACAACCTACCTGAAAGGTTCAAGCTCTAAAAAGCTTCTATCTTAGAGGGTTTTAATCTTGCAGAAATGTATACCTGTGCTTAATTTTAGGTAGCTAAGTAACCCAAGCGCTTCAGTGGCAGAGATTCCAGTATGTGAGAGGTGTGACAGGAATGTGGAATGTAGAAAGGAATAGAAGACTGAAAAGGATGAAAGGATACATTTTAAAATACATTTTAAATTTATTAAATTTAAAATTCTGACTGAAGCTGAAAAAGAAGGGCAAATGGGAACAAATGGTAGGACTGAGAAGTACCTTTGATCTGTCAGCTGGTTAGCAGGACACAGACTTCAGATAAATGGAGCTCTTTAAACAAGGCCTGTCCTTGAAATGTGTACCTAAGAAACTAAGATTTGTTAGAGAGAAACAGCTGATAGTGATTTCTTCTGGGTTTATACTGGGAACTTTTTTTCTGCCTTGGCTTTATGCAGATAAGTGAGCTAAACTGAAACCTCTGGGAACAAATCTCTGTATGAATATAAGTGCTTTAAATGTCTGTGAACTTCTGTTGCAGTAATAATTTGAAATGTGGGATGCAGCGGTGGGTATCATACTCCATTTGGTGTTTAAAAAACCATTCTGCAATCGTATCTATTAATACAAAATGGTGAAACACAGTCTGTCGTTTGCTAAACTTTGCTCAGAAACTTGCTCAGAAGGAACGTTAGAGGAGTGATACTGCATGAGAAGAAAGCGTTGCTGCTTGCATTGCAAAAGTTAAAATCGCTGCACAAAGCAGTAGACTTGTAAATTTACTCTCAGCTGAATAGAAATTGTTACTGTCTTGTTTGTGTGCTACTGGTCACTCACAGGGAATTAAAATACAGGAATAGTGAGAAATGCCATTTTCTAGGTACTTTCTAAGAAGAATTGTATTGTATAGTTAATTATGTCGTGGTAAAATAGTATGAGTTACATGAACTGAGAGTTTCAGATGTTTATCTAATTTTTGAGGTATTTTAAAGTCAATTTTTTCAGTTATTTGTATATACAGTGAGCATTCTAAGGCATGTTGTCTTCAAGTATACAATGTGCAGAACTGACACAGCACTAAATGGCTATATGAAATTGTTATGCCCTTTGATAAAGTCTCTCTTCTGTACCTTGTTGCATCAGTGCAACATTAGTATAAACTCTTTTCACTGCAGGACCTTTGAAGCTAGGCAGCTACCTGTTAGAAGCAACAGCTGGCAGCTGACGGAGCAATCCTTAACTTTCAGGGGAGAGGAAAAAAGAAGCATAAATAGAAATCCCGCTATTTATGCCAATAGTTTGTTCATTAGGTTAAAAAAAATACAAATATCCAGAACATTTGGATTTTATTAAATCCATTTTAAATAAACAGTCTCTGTATCTGATATTTTAAGCTGTTGCCTCAACACATCTCCCCTGCATGGTACAGTTGAAATATCGGAGTGCCTTTCAAAAAGTTTCCTTATGCAGCTTAAAAGAAAACCAATAAATGAACTCTCATGGTATGTTAGAGTAGAACCAGCAAACTGGTTTGCAAATGTTTACTTGGCCTCCAAAGTCCATGCGAGGAGAGCACGATGTGACACAAGGGAACTTCTCTGCGCTGCCTGGTCCCGAGCACCAGACCTAACACCCTGAGCACCGTCCTAGAAAGCAGTGGTGTTTGGGCTGGTACAGCTTTCTGTGTGCCTTGATTGTTTTCTGAATTGCCAGTTGCGTATTTATATACAGATAACTGATTGGGGGGAAGAAAGGAAAGAAAGAAACAAGGAAAGAAGGAAAGAAAAGGAAAAGAGGGAAAGCAAGTAGGTAAGAAAAAAAAAAATGAAGTTGATAGAAAGCACTTTTATCATTTGGTTAGGTGAACCCTCGTTACTGTAGGTACCTTTCCTTCTACTGTTGGTTATATCCATCCGGCTGCACCACAAGTGAAATTTCTTAATGGAAGTTGACTTATATCTGGGCACCAACCATAGGAAAAGTGGAAGATGAACTCTGAAAGAAAAATTAAATATTTTGTGTGAACATGTATCAAACAGAATACTTTTCTGCAATAGATGCTGCATAGGAAAAACTGAAGTTAATGGAAACAATTAACAAAGTTAACTTTTGAATGAACCTTAAGTTTTGCCACATACTTGGATTATGTAGGAATTCCAGTGGCTGATTTTGACTCAGTGTTTGCAGCATTGATTTAAATGTAGTGGACAAAAATTTTAAACTATGAATTATTCAGTTTCTGCTGCTGTCAGAGGATTAAAGTGTCCGTGCTGGATTCTGTGGAAAAGTCAGTACACAATAATGAAAGGAAGTTAAATAAATAAAACATAAGTTGCACTTCAGCTACGAAATTCTTGTCTTTCTGATGAGAATAGGATCTTCAGGCTATATTTAAAACTAGACCAGAAGTAGCTTTTTTTCCTTAGTAAGAAAATTGCCTTTTTATTTCTGTCAGTTGTTATTATTCAACACTGTGGGCTTTAGAGTGTTTTATATTTCATAAAGCAAATAGAATGTAGAAATAAATTTGGGGAGATTAAAGGAACCTGCCTCTGAATACTGACTTCCCTCTTTGCCCCATAGGATGTGCTAGCAAAGCCCCCGTGTTAGACGCTGCTTTAATGTCAGCGTTGCAAATGACACTGATCATGATTCCTTTTTTATCTGTTTGGGTTGGTTTTCTTTTTTGACATTAGTATCATCTAACTTAAAGAAAGACTTGATTCCAGGGATATATTTAAATACTTCTGCATCTTGTTTGTAAGTTAGATGCTTCCAGTTCAAGATTGTCTGTCAAATATTAATGTGTTCTAATGGAAAATGTTCACTCTAGAGACATTCTTTTGCTTTTAAGGTGGGGTTATT
Organism: Ceryle rudis; assembly: GCA_033439905.1. Lineage (NCBI taxonomy): Eukaryota > Metazoa > Chordata > Aves > Coraciiformes > Cerylidae > Ceryle > Ceryle rudis. The sequence goes on along the minus strand of JAAGNO010009709.1, from coordinate 44,061 downwards.
TTTTAAATGTTGAGCTTTTAAAGCCATGCTCAAACTAAAGTTATAAGAAACAAGTGGGGTTTTTAACCCAAACTGTGAATGCAACGGCCAAATAACGTAAGTTGAGGCTGTAATGTTTTCTAATTTCTGGGTGTACGTTAAACAGTGTGATTGTGTAACTACTTCCAAAGGTTATCATTTTTTAAGCTCCCCGGTGTTGCATCTTTAACTTACAACTAAACTCACGCTGTGCTTCAGATCAGCTTTCTGTCCAATACTAACTTTTGCCCGATGGATGCATTGTTTTAAGGTCTGCGGAAATCCCTGCTGTGATTTAAGGTACTTGACTAATAAAATTGCTGTCGCTAGACGCGTCTGCTGTACCCAGTGATATACTTGAGTGAGGGGCTCTACCCCACATTAATCAAACGGTCAATATATTGCAAAGAACGTTCAGAATTGCAGTAATGCTTTGACTTACCCTGTCAAAATGACTGAGCGTCACTCAGTAGGGGTTCATGAAATGGATAAACAGGGCAAGTGTTCCAGTTCACCCCATCAACTGAAGCTCTATTATTAAGTGACTGATACATTGGTGACACTCCAGTTGCATGTACAGGCAGATGGTCTGCGGACTGTGATGTGCATCTATTTCAGTGAGTTTTATTGCTGATCTGTAGCACTTGTTGTATTGACTCAGTCTAGCCATTTGCCTTAAACAAAACAATTACTTCTGCTTAATCACTTGCGTTGGAGACTTCCTCCATAGCAGCATAACTAAAATGGAATCTAAGGCTATGTTATATAAAACTGCTATTTTAAAAGAATGGTATTTCTGATTTAACAACATTTTTATTGCATTGTTAAGCCCATCGTATCTGTAACATGTATTCCCTGCCCTTGAATTAAAGAGTTAGACTTGGATAAGCTGCTCTGCTTCCAGAGCCATGTGATCACACACACAAGAAGAGGACTGGATCGCTAACCAGTCCTTGCCAAATCCCAGCAACATACTTCCATGTAGTTTTCATTTAATTTTTTTTCATGGGTCTGAATATTGTCAATACCCTGGAAGACTTCTAATATAAAGGGAGTTTTGATTCAGACAGGGTTCTGTCTAATGCTCTATTGTAGTAGTTGACAGATAATGATCAGTGACACTCCACAGAGTGTCTCCTGCTCTGTTATGCTTCTTCTAAATCGTCATTGCTTTTCCTAAATCAGTCCTTGTTAACAACAGGACAGGACTTCATATCACAGCAATGGAGCAAACGTGCTTTAGCTTAGTGCTAACAGCGCATTCCTAGAAGGGCTGATCGATCTCTCAGAACCTTTAGTAGGTATCTTAAATCACCCGATCTGATATTAGAGGCTTGTAAGGACTTTTGCTCTTTTGTCAAGTGTACACAGCACATGCTACCAGCTAAAATGTTTATGGCATGAGAGGACTAGATTGCTCATAGCCATAGTCCCGGTTTGTGACTGTCCAAAGACTGCAAAAAATGCACTGAACTTCCTTGCAGGTGGGGACACTTAGCAAGTCTATTGATGGCACCTCGATCAGCGGTTTCTTGGCACCCCCCCACGTATGCAGTAGCACGTACGCAGTACTCTGTGTCTGTGCTTTTGTTGGGCAAGGAAAAAAAACCAAAGCGCTGCCTATAGTTGCTGCCAGCTCTTGCTTCGTTTCCATGTTCTGAAATGAGTGTTCAAGAAACTTTTGTGATCATTAGTGCAACTCTGTCATTCTGACAGAAGAATTGTTATCAGTCATCCTGATTATGATGATCTTAAAAAGTTAAGTCTTAGGTTTCTAAAACAAAAGGCAGAAAAAAACTGAGAAAAGAAAAAACTTTTCTGTTAGGATCTTCAAGAGTTGTGTTAAAGAGTCTTATTCATGGTGCCCAGATGCCTATACCTGATAAACATGTTTATATCCCAAAGCTTTCTATGGAAGGACAGGTAGTACTTGTTTTGTCATTCAGCTTCAGAGTCCTGGTTTTGGTCAAGTTCTGAGCGTGCTGAACAACGTAAGGGAACAAAGTAATTGTGTTCAGATCCATGGCTTCTTTTATTTATTTTTTTTTTTTTAAGCTTCTGCTGTTAGAAACAGTTGCCAGAAAAGACTGGCAACACTTACCTTTTTCTAGGAGGAGCTTATTATTATTCTTTGAGGATGAGCATGGAGCTTGTCTTCATGAGCATACAAGTGCTTTGTGTGATACCAGGTAAATTTATGTGCACTCAAATTCTCAACACTTTTTGTGAAATTTTAAGTGACTGGTTTTGAGGAGTGGAAAGGAACTCAGCTTCTGGGTGGTTACATTCTTAACGCTGTTTGCAGGCATCTGTAACCGGCTGTCAACACAGCAGTGCCCTGAAAATTCAGCTTTTTTCAAAGGTGGTCCCAGCATTCATCTTAAACAAAAAGTCCAGGAAGGGTTTCCTGGGGTCCAGTATCTGAGGGGAGGATGGTACTGTACAATTAGGTTGGGTTTTTTCTAGAAAGGACATTCACACCTTTGGATCAGAAGTGCCAGTTAGTGCTTTTAACTACAGAAAAATATCATTCCATTATCTTTTCTGAATATATTCAGCTGTCTTGCTTGAGGTGTGCATGGATCAGAGGACGAGTTGTGCACGTTACCATATCGATGAAATGTATTCCATAAAACGTGACCGACTTTTAAAATATTTTCATGTAGGTTAAACTCCTTAATATACTTGTCAAATGTTTTTGTAAGGCAACTAATTCATAGAAAGCTTGAGTCTTGATTTGAAGCACTGAAACTATGTAAACATTTTGTGGTAGCCAGATGTCATTTAATAGCTTGGTCTTCACATGAATTTCTTTTTTTTTTTTTTTTTCCTTGAACATGTAACATATGCAGAACAGCTAGCAAATACAAATTTTATCAATTAGATATAGTTTGACATTTTTTAACACTTTTTAAACTTTACAAAGACCTGTTTACCATATGGTGCAAGTGGGTGTGCAGGAAACGACACTGTTTCATGCAGTCTGATACACACTGTACTACTTTTCCATGAACTGAGCATGAACGTTTCCTTTTAACGGGTGTGCTGAAGGTTGGCCTTTGAAGCATGGGTGTATAACTCTGGACAGTAACATTTGCCTTGGTGCGCTTCTGTAGGTGATTGCTTTAAAATCACCTAATCCTTCGGCTTTTCTTATTTTTATTTGACTTTATTCAGAGAAGTTTGTTGCACATTGGTGTTGCAACATGTGATAAAGGTAACAGAAAAACAGACTGCACATTTTTGTTTTTGTTGTTGCAGTAGCCAGTCGTTATTATTGTGGTTCCAAGAGTCCTATTTCCTGTTTATGTTCTGTGTCTTTTGAAGATACTGCAGAGTTTCAAGGCAATTCCATGCTCCTTCAGCTGAAATCCTGTATATCACTAAATTGAATTAGTGATGGTAAGTTCTTCACAGAATCGGGTCATTGCAGCTTTCAGTGACTTGAAGATATTGATTCCAAATACTTTTCTGACTTATTTGCATACAATTATGGTTTAATTCAGTTAGCATTTCACGCGAGGATGAGAGCACAGCCCTTGGCTCTCTGTTGAGCAGTACCTCGGTACCAGTTTACAGCACGGAACTTAGCACTCGGCGCAAGCTAGCAACTTCTTGCTCCTTTTACAGACAAAAGCTTCTGCTTCTGTTCCAACAGCCACTTAAAAGTAGAAAAGTACTCGATGAGAACGGCTTTTTAAGTGACACATTAAAGCTTCGTTTACGTGCCAAAAGGACACAATTTTCCAAGATTAAAGTGTTTCTACTTATATTCATAAATGTTTAACATGTTGCACCGTTTAGACGCAGTTATTAACTAATTGCTAGAATCTTACACGTGCCTCTCGGAAATTGCTTTTTTAATTTAGTTTCTTGCTTATCAGATAATTAGTAGCTTAATTAGTTTAAGCAAATCCGGGTAAGAAAAAGAATTGATCCACAACTAAAATGCTGCCTTTTTTACTTCATTTCTGAATATTTAATCCCTGTTTCTCTGACAATAGCAATACCTTTTCCTTTCTTAGTATGGCCTATAATAGCTGCTCTTTACAGAGTGTCTTTAAGTGAGGTCTGATAGTTAGGAGCTGTTTGTAATTCATGCAACTATGTAATATCAAAGACTGCAGTTCAAAAAAAAAAAAGAAGTTTAAGTAGACTGCTTAGCATGTGAGCTTCATGGTATAAAGTTTTTAGCTGTAGAATATCACTTAACACTCGACAAGTTTTCTGCTCTTTTTGGAAAATAACATCCTTATTAACTTCCTCCTAAGCCCGAGGCAGGAGGAAGACAATTCAGCTAAAAAAGGCATGTAAATCTGCTACTTTGCCAAGAGAGGGTTCTGCAGGGTTACAGCCACCTGGCACCAGCACTCAGGAAGTCACAACTGTTTAATGCCACCGGTTTCTTTTCATATATAATGTGCTAAATCCTGAGAACGGCGAATCGAAGAAAAGTAATGATGCATCTCCAGGTCTTTCTCCCACTATCCTTGTCTCCAGACTAACACTCTGAAATGGTCTCGCTGATCCTCTATCAGCACTTCCTCTGCTTCCCTGCTGATAAAGCAGCATAATGCAGAAATCAACCCCCAGATTGTCAGCCCTGGGCAGAGGCACTCTTTTTACCAGCTGAAATAGCAACTGCTGTACTTCTCACCGGGAAAGAAACAACTCAGTCCTGTCTGTCATGAAGTACGTTTCAGAGCCTAGTGACCTCAGTCCAAAAAATCACAAATCCAACTGTGAATAGCTCTCTTCTGTGGGAGGGTTTATACAGCAGAGTTTGTGCATAAGTCTTTTTTTTCCAAACCGCGTCCTTACTTTGCGCATCTCTTGAAGTCCTTCTCACCAAGTGTCAGTGATCAACAGTGGAATCATTTAGCTAAATGTACATAATGAAATGAAACCCAAAAAGAAATGGAAACTAATTTACCTCATTAAAAGCCTATTTTTTAAATCAAAATCTTTTGTAAATTTATTTTTTTGTATTAAGGGACTGTTTATTGTGCCTTGTTTGTGTTTTATCACTGTTTTTGCTTAATTTGAAATAATCTTCTTTTATATGCAGCTTTCTTCAAATGGAGGTGGCCTTAATACCAGTGACTGCAGGGAGATTGATCTCAGTTGTTACTCACTAAAAGGCTTTCTGAGTTGGGAAGTTTTCAGAAATCTGTAGGCTACCTTCAGCTACTTATTAAAAGTACATAATTTCTCAAACATATTCTAAAAGAACTCTTTCCTATATGGTGTCAGTGGTACTATTTATCTAAATACAGTATCTGAGACAAAGTAACTGTTGCTGGGATATAACTTCTTGTTAAGTGATCCTGTCAGTAAGGTTTTGTCTTGAAGCTACTTAACATTCAGCATAAGTTTTAATACTTTAGTTTATACATTAAAGATTATGGGAATTTTTTTTTTTAATAGTTGTGCTTAGGAAGTAGATTCTGCTATTACGGCCTTTGAAATATATTGCAGTAGAATTACGAGCAAAAGAAAGGAGCTTAGGGTAAAAATAGACGCGAGTAAAATTAAAATACAGATGAAAACCAACAAGCTCAACATTTCACCTCCTCTCCATACAGATAATATATATGTTGATGATCTGCATGGTAAGAGCTTCTTCCAAACTGAGGAAGGGGTTTTAGCAGCAGCACTGTGCCTGTTTGCTGTCAGATCCCTTGAGGATTATGCCTCCCCTTGCTGTTCGTGTTGATTCTGGAACTAAACGCAATATACAGTATTGCGTGCCGTTCCATGATTTCAGAAGAAAGATAACATTCTCTTTGGGGATGTGCACTAATGCCCTATTTATTTTCCTTGTCTGTCTCAGGTATATACTTTATTCTCCTAGCTGGTAATTACTTTCAGCTTCTATTCACTGTAATTTTTAAAATTAGTGCAAACTGGATGAACTGCAGCTACTCAGCAGTTCAGAAAAAGTGGCCCAAATGTAAGAGTTTCTCTAAAATGTTGCTGCTAAAAAGCAAATTTTGATAGGCCAAGTACTGTTTGAATTTTAAAGCTAAAGCTCATGAGATGAATTAAGAAATAGGATTTCTTCCCTCTAGCCCACCCCTTTGATTCTCTTATTTTTCTGAAGCACTCTAACTCTACGGGCACTTTGAGACTTTAAGCACTTAATTCTATTACCAAAACAGAAAATAGTTTCACTATAGCAAGCCTTTGCTATAGGATCAACTTCAACTGAAGTTTAGTATCCCATACAAAAAGTTAGCTCTGTTCTAGTTTTGTCTGGCTTGCTTAAAGCCTATTTTTTGATACAGTTCAGTGCGTAAGAAATATATTTTAAACTGCTTTAAGTTACAGACCATCAAAACTAAGAAATCAGTTTGCTGTGGTTACTCACTCAGATTGCTCTTCTAAGTGTTTGGAGAAATCTCAGCCTAAAGCACAATGCATTTCCTATTTTGACATACTGTGTGTTTTGTGGCACACAGTGGGGAGAGTCGTCCAAGTCAGTGACCCTCTTAAATGTCTTTATGAAGTTTGACAGGGTGTGACTTACTAATTAAGTACAGCTCTGTCAAGCAGCCCTTTTAATAAGTTGTAGCTAAAATATTCTTCTTGGTTGCTTTAAGATAGAGCTGTATAGCTCCTTTATATTTCACTCATCCAAGGAACTATACAAGTTTTACAGTGGAATGTTTAGGAGCTTTTTGGCAAAAAAGAAAGTAACGACTGATATCTTTTTTTATGTGTAATTATATAATATTTTGCACTTCAGTCTGAATTTTGTTTGTCTGCATTGTATGATATGCAATTGATTAGAGGCATACAAACCACTAACACTTTTTTTTTAATTAGATTTTTTTAGTTTCACTACATCTTGATAAAAACCCTATTTTGGTATAGCTCATATTGTATATAATAAATAAAATCTTATGTACTGTAATGAATCATGTGACATTATAAGCTAACTTTCTTCAGTACAGATGTTCAAACTCACAAGATTCACTATAGCAAGATTCACTTTTTTTACATCTGACACTGAAAAGTCCCTTTCCTGTATCAAATATTTGGGTGTTTTGTTTGGGGGTTTTTTTGCCAGATTGTCACAAGTTAATCCACTTTTCAAGAATACTCAGAAGAGCCCAGTGTACACTCAGTTCCTGACTACATTGCTGGAAGAACTGCATTTCAAAAATGAAGATCTAGAAAGTTTAAGAAGAATATTTAAAGAGGATTGCCTACTGGAATGGTCAGTCGGTTTTAAGCTGGTTTGCATGTCATAAAACAAAGCCAGTTCACAATAGTTTTAATTTTCAGCATTTTTTAAGCATGTACAGTACCTACAGATCATATCAGCCAGAGTAGAAAATGTGTAAACTACATTTTAAAGTAAAGAAATATATATGGTATGGAAATGAGTGTCATCATTTTGTCACTTACAGTAAATGCCAGCCTCTTATCACTTTTTTAATCTTTTGAGACTATGTAGTTGGGTTACTGCAATTTTGGGAGGAAATTTTTCTCAAGTTCTACTACAGTTTATACCAAAAAAATATTCTGTGGGGCTACAATGGCTGAGTTTCAGTAGGATTTTTTATTACTCAGATGAAATGATTACGTTCAGTCCTCATGATATAAAATTGAGCTAAAAGCCATGTATTTTTTTGCATAATACTGAGATTACACTTTGCATTCTGGGGAGGCTGAAAAATTTAAGAGCAAATACTTTATTTATGCTCATCGTAATCAAGTGATGCGATGGATATAGCATTATAGTATCTAAGTAATTACTGTATTGGCATTACTGACTTCACTCCTTTCTTCCCTACAGAGCAAGGTCGTCGTCTTAACATTTCCTGCTATACAAAATAGCATGGAGAACAAAAGAATACCTTCAATTGTTCAAACTTTTTTTTTTTTCAATGAAAAAATGAAATTTAATGCTGAATGTACATCATGCACTATTCCTTTTTCATTTCCTTCCTATGAATAAGAATTTTGAAGTCTTCTGGAGAAGCTGGCTACATACAGCAGTTGTTCAAGGTATGCATGGAGACTGGTTAAAATGTGGATCACCTGAAAACTTGTCTATTTAAAAGCACTAGAAAGAAATTTGGATTGGTTTGCTTTTTTTCTTGCTTTGGAATTTTTCAGCCAAAATTCATCAGCAGAAACTGGGGAAAGAGAGGGAAAAGAAAACACATTAACTGGAGTGTTAAAAACACTGCTGCTGACGTTTTGCAGTTGACCCAGTCCATGGAGCAGTAATCTTAAGAATGATGACAACAGAACACAAAGATGTCTGATCTACAGCCTGCTTATCTTGCTATATCTAAGACAAGGGGTGGTTTTTGAACTTGTGTAAAAATTCTTTTTAAACAGCCTCCAATTGTTACTAATTTGGAGTTCAAAATGTATTCTAATAACTAAACACTTTTCTACTTTCAGGAGTCATTTAATTTAGAAGAGATGTGTTGTTCAGACAGTGTGTTTAGTCTTGCTTCTGTCATTAACTGATTATAAAATGCAACTTAAAAATAACCCACTAGTGATGCTTAATGATTCTGAAGTATGGTTTATTGCGTGGTTCTTAGGATATTGCTCTTTGAGAGACTTAAGAAGAAAGTTGTAACCGGCAGTGCTGAGTCTGCAGCAACTACCAGCGCTAGTTAAAGCTGAACAAGACTTCACAGGGCTTGCTATGTTTAAAAACTCTGTTTAAAAAATAGAGTTTATTCCTTTGCTTTGTTTCTGTAATTGCTCACTGAAAGGGAACTCTGCAGTTAATGTGTTTATTTCTGTGTAGTTCCTTCAGGATAAATACATTGGCACAGACACACAGAAGCCAGTGCATCTTTTCCCCGGAAGCTTCCTTATGCGGTAGAGTTTATTTAGGTGATGTTTGGCTTTTCCTAACTTACCTTGTAGTGGGAAGTTGTGTTCAGTATAACTGGTAACAGTAGCAATTAAAATGAGGAAAACCCTTAATGAAGAGTTAAAGCCATGCATTTTTCTAAGTCTGCAATAGGAGAAAAATACCCCTTGTGATCAGAGCATGTCAGATAGCAAATTCGTAAGAATGCGTGATGTAATCTAGAGAGGAGGTACACCAGTTTTGTACCATGATGGAAAACTTTTTACTTGATACATATGCAAAGAAGGGAAAAGACGTCACCAAAAGATAAGCTCATAGAAGACTGAGTAATAGGTATGATACTCTGAGCAAAGCTTAAACCTTGAATTTATAGCTATCTGCTGATGATTTTGGAAGTTAAATATATTTCTGGTTTTAGCTATTTACTGCACTGCAGATTCTGAGCAAGCCATCGTTGTGTTCCATGTACATTTACCTTGGGGCATAAAGATTACAACTAGCCCATGACAATACTGCTACAGTGAGTACACACCTAGAAGACATTACAAATGTACATCATACCAGGAATATGACTCTTTCATCAGGTTCAGTGGCTCTCATTTAGAAAGTTTTTACACTTCCTGTCAGTCTAGTTGTGTGATTTTTTTTTTTTTTTTTTTAATTTTTTTTTTGTTAGTTATTTTTAGGCTTGGTCTTCAGCACATACTGTGTAGGAAATGTCTCATCTTCTTGTAAAAGTGAATAGGTCACACACCCAAAGACCTCTTCATCAGCTTTTGACTGTAGCTGCTTTTACTCTCTGCCTTTAGCAGCTCAAAAAAGTAAGCTTCCAGGATTTTTACATCTTTCCTTGGTTGCTGTGTTTTAAGCTTATTCTTTCTTTTCCTTGCCCTCAGAGAACAACATAACCTTTCTCCTTCCATGACCACCTTCACCAGTCCAAAAGAAAGACTTCTATAATATGCTGGAAATGCCCTGAAGGGATATTCTTCACTTACCTTTGATGATTTCATCTCCCTTAGACACAAGTAAAACACGTGTAAATAAGTGCAGATAGTATACATATACCCATTACTTTCTAGTAGGAGAAAGGCTGTAGACTCATCTGAAAAGGGTCGTTCATACTCTCAGCCTTAACTAGTGGCATAAAAAGCACAAGTCAAGCACAAAAATTAAGTTGATCCATGTCATTTTCTTATGAGCATGTTTTGTAACATCTTAACTGCTTAGAAATGTTCAGATCTAGACTTCATTTAGGAGCTTAAAGCTACTTTCTGCCACAGCTAGCCGGCCTTTAATAAACTTTACTCTCTCTCAGCTGACTTTTTCATAATTTTTTTTTTTCTTTTACCTCCTTTCATTTTGGTTCCATTTGCGGGCAAATTGTTTCCTTGTGGCTGTGCTTGCTGGTTTTCCTTCTTATGTTAGTTGAGCAGATGAGAACAGTTGACAGTTCAGTGTGAGTTTGAGCCTTATCTCAGATACACTGAATTATAGTGACTTACTTGTGAGTTGCAGGCATGTAGTAGAGTCATGGATCTGGGTCTTGGGGTAGATGGGACATAAGCTTCTATTTCTGAACAGCTCTATGAAAAGGGCATGAACTTGGTAAAGCCATCAGCTACTTAGATCATTGGGATCATAAAGTCATAGAAGTCCATTGCCAAGACTGTGTAAAGCATCCAGCCTGTCTGGCAGTGGCCCTGTAGCAGGGCAAACGTGGTGTGATGTGTTTCTTCTAACAGCAGGGGTGAAAACAGACTTCTGCAGTGATTTTTTTTTTTTCCTGGCATATATAATGGATAAAGTAAAGAACAGAAGAACACTTTAGTTTAAAGCTTAAAGCAAAGCCTGCTTCATGCTCTTGCAGCTTCTCAGTATCAAAGGAGGTATGTGTGACACATAACTGCATCGTGCAGATACAGTTTTCTTACTGAGTTTTCTGTAGATGTAATGAAGTAATCGCAGGAAGAGAAGTGTTAATAAAGCCATATATACAGAGAAAGTAAAATTGTTCAAAGTTATTCAAAGCAGTCTTTGTGCTGGCCAGAGGGGATGGGGGAAAAGCTTTTGTGTCTATTTTCACTCCCAAGTTCAGTTCACAGTCCTGTAGATAGTGTGAGCGTAAGCAGCGCGCTCTGTAATGCTGCACTGCCTTGTGCAGAGCCCTTCGCTGCTGCTCTGCAGTTCTTTGTGCCCGTTGGCCAAGCTTGCTGATTTTTCTTGGGTTTTGAAGGGAAGAAAGGGATTCAGAGTGATTTGCTTGATAATCACTACTCTAGAAAAGTGGGGAAGTTAAAATTTGTAAATTAGCAGGTATTCAAAGAGATTACCCTGCATCTTTGTAAGGTTTTCAAATCATGTTATGCTTACACGTGGTAATGCAAAATTCTACATTAAACCAGGCAGAAGAGAGCTTGGTGTATTTCACTGAAGACTAACAAAACAAAAAAGTGCCTCAGTAAATCTAGAACAGCATAACTGTGCTGCTGTCTGAACTCAGGACAGGAAAGTTACATCCTCCCTGTCTTTGAAGAGTGATACAGGGAGTAACAAAGAGCATGGTGCATACATGAGATGTATCTGGGGCCTCAAAGGCTGTGTCCACACAACACATAGAAGATTCACCTCTGTTTTCACTCTTCAGTCTTAGGAGGTAGTTTATAAGTAAGGTGTCTGTTGAGGTTTGTGGTGGGAAATAATGGTCCAGTGAATCTTGGTGTTGAACCTGTATGTCCTTCCCTTCTCTCTCTAGTTTGAGAGAATGTGGACCCTACAAAATGCAAGAGGGGATGCACAGCTCAGATGTTAGGGCTCATCTGACCTTCAACTGATGGAGAGAAAAGGACTAACACATCAGAGAGGAGAAGAAGGAGGAAGAGAGAAGGGAAAAGCAGTATTTACACCTTCTAAATTTAGACATCCAACCTTAGGTACCTGCCTGTCTCCATTTACTCCAGAGAGAAGCCTTACTCTTAAATTTAGGTTCTCTAAATCATACCTTAGTGCAGTGTTTGAAGTGGGTGGTGTTAATGCCTCTGCCCCTATTCCCTGGTGGCAGAAGGCAGAAAAGTCAGCAGAGAACTTTGACCATAGTAGATTGGCTCTCCCTGGTTATTTAGTAATAAACTGTGTCACAAAACTGAATGGCAACCTGCCCTGTGAAGTGGGAACTTTCCAAGCAATCTGAGCCTATTGCTCAATTATTTTGATGGCTGCTACTTCACACAGAATTTTTTCTTTACCTGTAAGAGTTAAAACCAAAAGAATTACAGTAAGTGGCAGCCTTTACAAAAAAAATAATGCCCCTGTGTTGAAAGTACTTCCAGGTTACACTCAAGTTCTACACTTTGCCTCTAAGCTTTCCATGCTTGCTGTTTATTTCAGACATCGCTTACAAACACCCAGTGCTGTGGTTGGTGTTTAGCTTGATCTCACTGGGGTAGCAGGTAATGCTGAACTGTCATTTCCAATGAGCATTAAATATTGAAAACACAGAATCAGCCTTTCTTTGGAAAGTCTTAAGTTTCCATAAGCAGCAGATGGTATACAAGGCAGGGCTAGGCACCTATAAAGACCTCTGTTTCTCAACTGTGTATCTCTACCACCTGACAGCCAGTTGTTCTCTGATTAGAGTCAGAGGAAGTGGGTGTGCCTTCCATTAGCAAAGACAGAAAGTTGTATTGATAGAGACTTTTCCTCTTGTGAGCTTTCTTTTTGTGACTCTTCATCTTAGAACCACTTAACCACTTATCTGCACAGACTGCAGACAGCGCTCTGGGAGTCGGGCTGCCTGAAAGATGCTGTAGAACGTGAGCTGTGGCATTTGTAGTGCTAAACAGGATTTGGTGAGGTGAGAGATCTGGGGAAACCTATGTCTTCAAGTAGCTCTCAGTTGAGCACTCTGGTTTCAAAAAGCAAGTGAAAGCACACATTGCCTCAGTGGCTGATCTGCACATGTGTGATAAATGTTAGCCATTCCTCCTTGGTTGCTTGCAGCTGTAGAGCAAGGAGCGAGGCAACCTGGAGCTCTGAAATAGACAAAAGTAGCCCAAAAGAGTAATAATTAGCAAGAAGAAAGGTGAGAAACATTCACAAGCCTTTTTAATCTGTTCTTAACCTGGAAAACGAGCAATATCGTGAGATGTCTTTTGGGCATCTTCTTCAAAATAGTCTCCTCAGTACAGCATCACATTTGGAGAAGCATTAATAGTAGTGGCAGGACTGGAAAGCCCAGGAACAAAGGCCACCACTGTTCTGAGGTCTATGAGTCAGGTTTATGTTCCCACTGACTTTGCCACCATATTTGAATGTTCAGACAACATCCTAGATGTAGGAAGGCTTGTCAGTCAGAATAAAGCCATAAATGTGGCCTCTGTAACACTTTTGGTGCCCACCTGTATGTTGGTGTTTCTGTGCTATCCTGCAGTTACTGCTAGACAAAGCTCCCTAAGGAATCCCTTCCCAAAGAACAGACTAGAGCTGACACATTGGTGATCATAAGGCAGTCGCATCTCTCCACTTTCAAAACTCTCCTCTTAGAAATCAGTCCCTAGAATGCTTGGATAGCCTATATTTTTAAAAGCAAAGTCCTTAGTACATTTTGCACACTGCTTAGCTGCGGGAGCTGCATACAAAGATCAGAGAGCAAAGCCAGTGGGGCTACAGCCTGGTACGTCTTGCATCAGTGCAAGCCACATCACATCAATGCCGTTTCTGGCATGCTTTAGCCTCTTAGATTTCATGGGGGTATGTAACTGAACTGAGCACGTAGTGGGCCAGCAGCAGCTTCCTGGAGAGTCCTACAATTTGGTTAGAACTAGTCATCACTACAGTGAGTGAGTTTGAAGGACTTTGGATACAGCTTTAATAAGCTGCAAACATTTAGATCAGGATTTACATCATAAATCTTGCCTTTTTGGTCTATGCAAACAGGAGTGCCTACAAATCAGGTTAATATAATTTAACACTACAGTAGTTAAATAACAAAAAGGATCATAACTGGTAATGTTATCTAAGAAACCAGAACAACCCTGCTTACAGCTGCCAGCTAAGATCTGACTCATCCAAGGTATTTTATAGCAACCATATGTTAGGCATGTCTATCTCACCTATTATGGAAAAAAATGATAACGTTTCCTAATCAGGATTTACCACTGAGCAGGATGTTCCTTAAACATCTCAGTATTACAAGTGCTATCCACAGCCAGGAAAAACCCTTTTGCAGACACTTCCGACTTGTTAATTTAACAAACAGAATAAATGGCTACAAATCTGTGGCTAGTACTGATTCAGCAAAGGTGGCTGTAATTCACTGCGAAGTTATGTTACTTTGGCAGTCGATGTGTTAAAACATCACTTAGGAATTCTGTGTTGGAAGGCAACTTCAGAATACTTGCACTTCTTGTGCAAAAAATCCCGAAGTGTTTCGAATTGAAGACACAGTCTCAAAGTGGGAACAACCATGGGATGTATTAAATATACTTCACTGAGATGGCACAGCAAAGTTGTATTGGTGTAGTATATTTACCTGCGTAGCCAGGAAAGAGAGGGTGAATTCATATCAATACAGGAGAGAAAGATTAAAAACTAAATTTGAAAACATTACGGTCTTTTGGTAACAATGCACTTAGTTCAGCTGGAATAATCTGCATTTTAACAAAGGCCAACACTGTTGTAAACCCTGTTGGTTGTTAATTGTTGAGCAAGTTTTACATCCAGTTTGCTTTTACACAGAAATCTGCCTAAGCTTACACCCCCTCTGCAGTCTGACTTTAGTCCTCCTTGCACAAAGACTAATGTCCGTTAAATGTCCGTCAGCCGTAACTTGCCAGGCTTTTGCTGCGGTACCCGAGCAGTCTAAGGGATGAAGCTGTGGCTACAAAACTCCCTCCAGTTCTCAAGAGGGCAGTAATTTTACTGCTTAAAGCTCTGATGACAAAGCTCCAGCTGATGTAAATGAAAGCAAACTGTTTTCTTGGCAATTATATACTTGGTTTAGGAATTGCAATCTCTCATTTTTTTAGGAGAAGCCCTTCACTTAAAAGCTTTTTTGAATATATAGATATATTTTTAACTACGTGTCCTCACTAAATTAAAAAAAAAAAAAAAAACTAAGTCAATATTTTTGCTTAAGATCCTTGGCTTCTTATTAGATTTCACAACTAGACATGTGGTTAAAGTGCTGCTCCCTTATTAAGATAATTTCCCTAGAGAATATTTGAAAAATTGGAAAAATTAGAGATTTTACAGATACTACATTAGTCCTCAGCAGGTCTGGGTCAAATACATGTCATCTCTGCTAACTATTCATTTCTAAGATCCTCCCAAGCTCTGCTTTTCTGTATGCTGAATATCTGATGCTGCTTGTTTTTCTTCTATAACCACAAATGCGCCCTCTTCAAAAAACTCACAATCTCAAAATACTAAACTGACAAGCTCAGTGTCAAACCACACACCCCAAGCAGCAAGCTGTGCTGAAAAAAAAAAAAAAAACCCAGAATCACGCTTGAAGAAAAACAGAAGAAATCACACAAATTGTTTCCAAAGAATGAATCTGAAACACTTTGAGCTCCGTGCAGGCCTTGTTTCTTAAGAATGTAAATGTCACTTGATGCTTTTAGTTTATATGCTCACTTACTGCATAAGGAGAAGCTGCTCTCAGAAGAGATTAATTTGAACAGCGCTTCATTTTTTCTTGTTAAGATGAGTTTTCTCTCCTTGAGCTAAAGCAGAGCCTTGCTACGGGACCAAGATAGGTCTGCTTGTTTGCCAAAAAGCAGCACGGGTGTTCTTGTGCTAGTGGAGTTACACACTAGTTTAAGCAAGGTCTCTTCACTGGGAACGTGTGGTTTGCGTGCACCACAGAGCCTCTCTGCATCAGAGCCCCCATGTGTCGCTTGCTGAGAGCACATCAGAGAGCTGGACAGGAGCCGAGCAAAGCTGTCGCGAGCAAGCAGCCCCACAGCAACCAGTTGCTGTAGCAGGTTCCTGCATTACAGAAGGCTAGTTGAGCACTGGGGTGTGAAGTGATTTGTTCAGGTCTTCATGGACAGGCTGTAGCAGTACCCACAGCTCTTTCTGCACACCATCCCTCCTCCCACTGCAGGAGCTTACATGGGACAAACTTTGGTCCACAATGCTCTAGTGCTGAGGTGCCAAATATTTGTAATTCAGCTTGGCAGCAATGCTGAGTTATCTAAAAGGGCTCACGACACTGTCCCGCAAAGAACGAATGACACACAGAAGTGGTAGAAGGGGCCATTTTCATGCTGAAAAAGTAAGAAAGATGAGCTAGCTGGTTTCTTAATTAACTGTCAAGCACCCTTTACACTTGCAGCATGCTGTCATCTCATCTCCACAGCTCAAAATCTGTCATAGCATTAAAGACAAAAAGTTAACATTTAAAAGCACAGCAGCAAACATGTTTAGCTGCCTTGAAGGCTCTCTGTCAATATGCAACTCAGGTAATGCTGTTGTGCAGGTTTCACTAAAGAAACATCCTTTTTTTAATCTGGTGATCCAAAGGTAAAACATTGACCTCCACTTTTGGTACTTGTCTGCTGATCTTCTGTAAAGATGTGTCAGAGTAATGCTGAATTCTGGGTTACATCATTTATGTTTTAAGGTTTGAGTCAAAAGATGGATTTCTTTTTTTATACTTTGTCTCTATCTGATGATCTTAAATACAAGTGAGATGATGCCTGAAGCAAAGCTGATAAAGTCACCAGTACTAAGAAGCATGTGTGTTGCCAGGAGGAGGGAAGCCCAACAGCAGAGATACATATCTTCACGTCCTTATTTCCTCTACAAAAGGAGGAAGGAAATTCCCTGCAGGTTAGCCCAAGAATATCTGCTCTTACAGCCTGAGAGCTAGCAAAGTAAAATTTCCAAGAGCCACAAGCTTTTAAAAATACTGAATTCAGTATTTTCTCCATTGAGTTTTTTCTATACCTATTGCTACTGAAAACCTTTTACTAAAAATTCGCAAGGGGGTATCGCAGCCGTTAGAGTTACAGACACCCGACCCTGTTTCATATCTCTCTGCTGTTACTGTCTCTTCCCTCTTCTTACAAACCTTTCCTGTACTTCCCATCCCAGTGCCTGGCCATTCCTTTCCACTTTACCCCTTCATTAATTCCAACAGGTGGCACTCATCCCCCTGCCTGCTCCCTGGCGAGATCCCGCCTCACAGTTTCCACCGCAGAAGACACCCCAGCTTCCCACCCCTCATGTTGGCTCCCTGCACCCCACAAAGGGAAGAGGAAGGGACAGCATTGCCCGTCGAGGGCCACTTTGTGCCTCCCACCCTGCCATCCGTACGCTGAGCTACACAGAGAGCTTGCGGAAGGGCTCATTTTTTTGGCCTAGGATGGTAAATGGGCCACCTCTCCCCTTGCTCCTTGAAAGAGGCTCGTGCCTCGTGATGGTGGTTTGGTGCCCATGTACACAGGCAGCCTGTCTAAAGCTGGGAGGACACTGCCCTGGGCCCAGATGGCTGTTGCTGGACAGGCAAAAATACTCATATGATTCTTACAACAGCACCTATAGATTATTATGAAACCTGTCTCTAAAACAGATATGAATCAACCAACAGCTACAGCAGTGCTCCTGTGCAGAGATGATTAAGAATTTTTATGCAACTACTTTAATCAGAAGAGGCCTACTTGGTTGAAAATGAAACCTCTGCAGGAAAAGGTTGGTTTTGATTAATTTCTCAACTTGAAAAAGTGTCCAAATTGACAGTGTGTTTCACTTCAACATTTCTAAACACACACGGGTCGGGGGAGGGGGGAGAAATCAAGTTTAAAGGTTTCAAGTCACTTCACATTTTAAGATGGGTTAAATTTCATTATGATTAAACACTTTACACCATTATTTTTTTGTTCGCAAGAACGTACATTCTTTCTTGTCTTCCCAAATTGTTTGTTGCAGGTTAGACTGTGAACACTCAAATGTGGTTTTCCTTAGTAGCAGTGCAGTATGTATTTTTAAAAGTAATGTGATGAGGAGCAGTAGCAGCTTTGTTCAGAATATCTTGCTACGTAGGAATCCCAAATAACAGCCGCTGCATCTCTATAGGCTCTTACCTATCAACAGCCAGTATCTTTCATAATGCAACCTCAGGGAAGATTTTACTGCTGACAGAAGAGACACATTCCTACTTTTAACTAATTGTTGTGAGAAATTGTCTAGTTTCAGAACTTTGGCCAAGATTACAAATTCACCGCTGAAGATGGATCAAACTGATTTGTTATTTTTAGTTGCTATTCTTTTTGACAGAGCTAATGGTCTTCTTATGGCACATTTACAGCTATTGAGGTGAGGTCTTTACCATTTGAGACTCTTCTAATTAATTAATCAATTAGCAGTTTCATCATCAATTTCAAAGCATTTTCCAAAGACAGGTAACCCCTTTTCACAGAAAAGGAAAGTGAAAGGGGAGTGGAGTGACTCATCCAGGC
Organism: Ceryle rudis; assembly: GCA_033439905.1. Classification (NCBI taxonomy): domain Eukaryota; kingdom Metazoa; phylum Chordata; class Aves; order Coraciiformes; family Cerylidae; genus Ceryle; species Ceryle rudis. Next base: position 25,731 of record JAAGNO010009709.1, on the reverse strand, counting down.
ACGTGGACTCTGTCACAGACAGAGCCAGAAATAGACTGAGCTCCTGGTACCCACACTCATGGCCTGGGAACTAATGTGGCTTCCCCAGAAATTATAGCAGCCATCCCACCGTTTTGCAAAGGAACATCCCTTTCTGGTAGAACGTGCATTTGGAATTCAAAATATCTTTGCTTTCTTCTTTGTGATACATTCTGTAATACCTCCCTTACTCCTTTGCCTAACCCTGCTGAAAGAGAGATAAAAAGTTCACTGAGCATATTTTGCTGTATCAGTTGCTTTGCCTTGATGTTGCTGATATTATACATTTGGCTCCACACTACACAGAAACATTACAGCTGAATTTGGTCAGATTCTCGTAAGTGTTCACCACCAGATTTGGGTCCTACCTGTAGATACACCCACTGCAATCTTTAGGCTCAATTTTGAACATGGGTAAGTATGTTGAGGCCAGTCACTTGAAAATAAAAATGGACTAAAAGCAGGCCATCTGCTCTGGCCTCAATTGTGAATGCCGAGGTCTTTGAGGAATCTGGGCCACTTTGTGTATCTTCTTGTCTATTTATAACATTCTGCCCATTGAAGGAGACCAGATGAGGCTACAGACGTGAGGAGGAGGCAATGGTTGGGACAGAGCTAAACAGGAGTCTTGCAAAACTGGAGTATATTTGAAAGCAGCAATGAACTTCAGTACTTTTCCAGTAGTAATAGATGAATGAGGGTATGAGAGATGGTCCAAGGAAGCCTAAGCTAAGTGGTCCAATAGTAGTTCTGGGTTAATTTGTGAGCATGCAGGAAGAAACTGATGCATGGGGGTTGGGCGTGGGTGGAAGCTCTTCTTACAAACTAGTAAGACTGCAAATCTTGAGTTTCTTCTACCAGGCATACTTACTAAAAGTAAACCCTTCTATTAGGGAGGAGAGGGAAAAAAAAAAAAATAAGAGTGCACACATTAAGTGTATTGAAAACCACCTTGCTGATGAATCTGACAACAGAATCCAGTAGTAAATGGGGCTGACCGTAAGCTAAGTTTTAAAGTATTAGCTCTTGATGAAAAAGCTTTTCAGCAAGTGGGTTGTTTTGGTGGGTTTGTGCTGGATTTGGTTTGGTTTTGGTTTTAAATCCAGACTATCACTGTGGAGGCATTTTTCATTCAGTGAATTGCATCAGCACAACAGGCATGGTACCTACAGTGTGCAACAGCTGCCCGACAGCTCTTGCTGAGCTGGCCAGTTTAGAGCCCCTGACGACCACTTGTTCAGAGGGATAGGAAGTACCAGCACCAGGTGCTAGGTGGAAACTTTAGCAGCACGAGTGTAAGAGAAAACAACAGCAGAGGTTTATGGAAGGGAAGAAGGTGATGGCAGAGGTTTGGTAGGTAAGGAAGGAGCAGCAAGTGAGGAGAAGAAAGGGGTGCAGGGAAGAAACGGTGATTCTAGAAATCTGTAACAGTAGAATTGACAGGGAGCATTAGAGCGTGTGGAGCCATAGGGTACGTCAGTGTTACAGAGTGATCTGAATCAGTCACAAAATGTGTTTTAATACAACCAGATGCAAGAGAACCCTCCGGGGAAAAAAGAAAGCAGGCTCTTCTGGTAAGTTGAGAATCTGCCTCATAAAGCAATGATGGATATTAGGGTATGAAGTCAGCCTAGACAACTAAATGCTCAGCATAAAAGCATAATTATGTTTTCAGCATCTACGTATGAATGTTATGTACAACTTTTCTCTGTACAGATGTTTCTTTAAAGTACAATTGTAATTATAAATAGGAGAACCACCACAAAATCAGCATAAATGTCATGGACCTGTGAAACCGTTGCAGAGCCAAGCCATGTTGCAGATGGTGAGACACGGTGTTGTGTGGGAGTTAACTATTTCCACATTAACGTTATTCAATCACAGTAGCCCATTTTCACATAGCTTACTGAACTTCAGAAAGTTTGCACAATGGTTAAGGTTTGACATTTTGAGACAGAATAGCTTAGTCCTGTATCCTCTAGTGACAGCTACAATAAATAATCAATAATAGAAGAGAAACACTGACCCTTTCTTCATCCCTTTCCAGGGTTGAAGCACTGAAAACATGCTGCTTTTTTTTCTTCTTTTTGACACAAATGCTTATTCTGAGGTCTTCATTACCAGGATTTCCAGTAAAATAGCCATAGGCAAGAAAGCACTTAATCTGACCATTACATTAGGCTTCCTGAAACCACGTGTAGGTGCAATTGTGAGTGCAGGCATAAGAAAATGTCCTCAAACTTCTAATGGACTAACAGGATTATATTTCTATCAATAGGTAAGGTTGTGATGAGGTCCTACATAAAGGGTAGTCATTTAGTGCATTAGGATTTCTTTTATTTTTTTAACTGGTGTGCCTTCTGTGTTACCTTATGCAAAGCATGCCTCTAAGAATGAAACAGAGCGAGGCAAGACATACCGCCTTGTTCACAACAGCATAATTCATGACTGCACTCAGAAATCACTGCTGTCTTTAGATTTAGATACTAGTTTGGAGCAGCTTACTTCTAGAAAGCACTGTTGTCTCTGAAGCGTGCAGTTCTACAGATGTGTAGAATGATGTGTTTAGGTAATTTATTGCTGCTGCACCTCTGTTATTTCTGCAGTGCAGGGTGGATACAGCACAACATCTTCATGGTTATTACCATCACAGAGACACCGTATCTTTAGGTGTTTGCACCTCTCCTTAAGCAGAACTTTCCAGTTCTAACCGGACTGATGCAATAATTCACTCCTAACACCTTAATAATAATTCACCTCCTAACTCCTAACATCCTTCAACTGGACGATTTTCCCCCAAGAAAATGTGCATCCTCCATCATAATATGCTTAGGGGTAAACAACTGTCTTCTGAAATGGCATCAGCCACATTTCATTGCAAGTTTTCTTGTCTTTGTTTAATGCTCACAAATGGGTGTCACATATTTGGCTCTTAAGGATATTCTCAGTTTTCAGAACTGGGGGCACAAAGCACACATTGCCCACAGTGGTGACACAGTCTCTCTGTGACAGAGCAGAAGTCCAATCTGACTGTAACAAACCACACAGCCCCTCTGAATGGAGTCAGGCCAGGCTCTGCATCACACCAGCTGCTACAAAGCCTCCATGGCTTGGTGCTGCTCATTAGCAGCATGACTGCTAGTTAAGCTTTCCACTGCACACGTGAAGGAGGTAGTACCCTCTAAAATTTCCTGTCTTTCCCATTAACACACCCATCAACCTTTGCAGCCAACGAAACAGGGATCATACAGAAACCCACCTTCTTTAGTACTCAGTCACAAGTCCTCCCAAAGCAGGTCACCCAGAGTGCCTCCTCTGGATTAAGAGCAGCCTGTGGTCCTGCAGCCAGAGCTCATATAGCGATGGATGTGCCCAAGCAGCACTGAAGATGGTGGCATTTCCACAACACCTGCCTTTGCATGGTCATTCATTAAGTGCTGGCTGAGTTTTGATTTGGGGGAAATCCCAAAACCCATTAGTAGAAAAACTGTCGTGTGGTGGTGAGGCTGCTTTTATAGCATGACTGTAGCTTCCAAGCTCCAGCTCCCTCAGTTGCGCACACATCCTGTCCCTGCTCATTCCCAGTTCTGGGGTCCACGTTCCAGATTTCAGAGACTCCTCATTTTAACCTGCCCTTGCTCCCTATGCTTCAAAAGTCCCCCACCCGTATTAGGTGGTTTGTCCCATCCTTCTTAATCTGGCTGGCACTTGGTGTCCTGAGGCCATGGGAGGAGTGGGACCCTGGAGGTAGCATGCCTGTTTTCACCTCTGCCTCCTGGATGCAAGCAACCATCTTGAGGAAATTTAGCTGTGGATACCTTGAACATCTCCACCAAACCTGTATAAATTGCAGGATTACAGCTTACAGTAGGTCTTGCAGGTGGGACAGAGGTAGAACTCTGATACTAAACCCTGATACTAAACCCAAGATCTTTGCTACAGCCTTGACTCCATCGTCCTGGAGAAACGAAAGAGTAGCAGAGATACCAAATAGTTACCCATCCCCAACACAGCAGCAGTCAAAAGCCCTCTGGCATGTGTGCCCGAGTCAAGTCAGTAGCTGAAGCCAGATGCAGAGTGATTCCCTGGTAAAGAGCTGAGAGTGATTGCTTTGCTCCAGGAATGAACTGCAGCAAACCCTGTGGTTTCATCCTGACACCACTCACAGGCATTCAGGTACAAGCACAACCTAGAGGTAATTGGCAGGGCCATTAAGGGAAGTCGTGTCCCCAGGTATAGGTCCCATTTCCCTGGCACACACTTTGAAGTGAAGGAACAAAGTGCCCAGCTCAGAACAACAGCTTGAGAGGGATGAACTCTTTCAGGTGCTTTCCCTGCCCCCCCAGGATGAAGCAGTTCTGCAGGGACCCTCTCTAACAGGAGTGCAGAGAGAAGGGAAGACATCCCACCCAACATGCCACGAGAGGGAACTGCAGCTTCATAAAGAGAAGGGCACAGAGCCAGTGACATTTCGCCGAGATGTCATTCTCAGAGATTGCTGAACCACAGTGACTGCCTGTAACCCAAGCAAACAGCAACACAGAAGTTCAAGCACTGACATAAGAGAGTTCAACCTACTTTGTTAGTCTGACAGTTACAGGCAAATGAGACAGGGATCATAGCACCAACTATTAGACAACTGTTAAAACACATGGCATTTCCTATACAGCAACCACCAGGAATAACTTATCTTAGCATATAATGACTGCTAAGTCACCTGCAAGAAAAAAAACATAAACCACACTGAACAATTCTGCTTTTTAAATGCAAAGAGAGACCCAAAAAGGCATTTGAAATAAATACCTGCCACAAAAGAGGCGAGGACTTACCAAACCAATTAACAATTGGACGAGCCTGCACTCCAAACCAAAGAGCATTTAGGCAGGGTGTAATCCTACTGCAAAAAGGCTCCTGTCACGCAGCAGCCTCCTCTCTCCACTAAGGTTGGTTTCTGACCAGGACTGCATTCATCATTTGCCCTGGTTTGTGATGATTAACTGTTTTGTGATAGCATTGGATATGCCACTTCCAGTTTAATGCACTGAATTTCTGGCTGACCACCATCCAGTGTGCAGCTACTGAGCACGAGTTCTTTCTCCGGGAAGTTCTAAGAGTAGCCTTTGGTGTTATGCGAGTTCCCGGGTTTGAGGAAGAGCAGAGTGGAAAACATATGCAGCCATAAGCACAAACCCCGAATGTGCTGAGCCATGCAGAATTGCAGTAGAATTACTGGAGATAAGAGTAACACATACTGACCTCGCATTTCCAATAGTCAACAGTGACCAGGAAACAACCATTTTCCCCCAGCAGGCTGATCATTGCTGAGCTTCACCTGCAGAAACACTCTGCCAGCACCAGCAAGACTCTTGCTATGTCAGTTAGGTGCAGTCCACTTATTACTGACTGGGCTATGAAGCTACAAACAGGTTTGATTCAGTTTGGAGCACAACCACTCAGATTTACTCTAAATGACAGATTAGATGTAGGTCATCCTACAGTCAGGTTCTTGCTCTCTGATTTCAGTTAGAGAGATCTGTCACATGTGAGTCAGTGCCTACATGTTCTTGGCACAATGGGAGTTTGCCTATATAAAGAACTATGTAAGTACCAAAAAAGAAACTAAGGGTTTGACCTTTGTTTACCCAAGTGAGTCTTAATTGACCGAATGGCAAGTCAGATTTTAATACCATTTTTAGGATTGATTCAGCTCTGAATTAGGCCAGCTTCCACAAACTCAACTGCAAGTACAGCATGTCTGTCAGCAGGAAGCCTATGCAGAGACTGCAGTGGCACCGGGACCCACAAGTGACAAGAAGTAGTTTGGTGCAAGAACTCGGAGGTTCTCAGGCTCACAACCAGCATGGCAGAATGCACTGATTTATTCAGTGCCTTCTCTCCAGCAAGAAGCCCTCTACTACAAATATCTGCACCATGCCTGGCTGCCCCAGGGGAATGCCCAGCAGATCGGAGAAGGTGCACAAGCAGTCCAGTCCCCCAGCAGCACCAGTGATGAGTCAGACCCTGCCTGAACAAGTGCACAGGGGCCAGTCATCGAGGGGGCCGTCTGAAACTATCACTAGCACCAGCACTGCAAGACCAGTGGTGTCAGAGGTGCCCTACTCAAAGCTTTGGGGTGTCCCTTTGCTCTCATGTAAGTCCAAGATGAATCCCCCAACAAGGGCACTTTTCCCTTTAGTCAGAACTTCATGTCGGTCTTTGTAATACCTTGAGCAAATATTGACTCGGATCCAACAGACTGAAAATATTTGGTTTGCACCAGATGCGGTGCGTATGTATCTTTGACACATTAGCTAAAGGAGTGATTTGGGAAAATAAAAATTCTAGGTGGATGCATTTACTTTGCAAGGTTGTTTGTGTTGTGCTCAGATCCCAGGAGCGTGCACGAAGGTTTTAACCACAGGAAGACAGCCAGCTGTAAGTGCTGCGGTGCACAGTAAAACTGTGTGCCCGCACGTGCATTCCTGCATCTGCAACTCACCCACACGATAGCTGAAGGGCTGAGGATCACTGCTGAGTACGTTAATAAGTCCATATACTCCTGCCTTGAAGAGACCTAAAAAGGTCTGTCAGGTGAAGGAGAAATTACTGAGCTTATTGCTTCAGGACATACCCTCCAAAGTACTTGGCATCTAATGCTGGGCCTGCTTTTTGAAAGAACCTGGGTACCGTTTTCCTGGCTCCCAGGTGACAGCAGCTTTTGGAAATGCTGACACTGTTCCAAGGGAAGGGAAGGTAACTGCTCCTTCCTCTCCCATTTCTCTCCCCTCAGCTAATTAGAGTTCTAGTAAAAACCACATACCTAAGCAGAGAAACAGCTTTTGTCAGAAGATTGACAGCAACAGAGAGGTAGTTTGAGTGGTTTAAGTTGCTTCAGTTTTCAATTCCTAGGTCCATCCCTGGCCCAAGTGTCAACTCCCCATGGGTGTCTACTCTCTCCTGCTAAAACTCATCAGTCAGGTGTGGCTTTGGCAGTTGCTGAGCTTGCATTATGGAAACAGGGAGGGAGGGAAAGCAACACAGGAACTAGAGCAAAAGCACTTCACCATTCAGTAACCTATGGATGTTCCTTCTGCCCAACAGTTTCATCTGGGGAGTTGATAGGCATGCGTGTTGGGGACCTTTCAGAAGGTACAGGATGTTCTTCAAGATGTTCTTTTCCATACTTAAATAAACACAGAAGCAAGGAAAAAATGTAAAATTGTGTTCAGTATATTCACAGGTAGAATCCTAGTGAAATACTTGCTTTCTGGACAACTCAGGGCCAAACTCAATAGGTACAAGTTTGTACAGAACAGAATTATTATTTGGGACTGTTGGATTATAAACTCATAGCAATGTTCTTTGACCACCTCTCTTAAAATAATCCTCTTTGAGTCTGTAATATATCCCAGGCAGCAGTTGAGAAGTACAAGGGTAACATTTTGCTGAGTCTTTTTCCACAAGTGAATCTCTTCATCAGATATACAGCAACACCTGACACCTGTGGCTCTCATGCTCTCTGAACAGTCAACAGATATTGCCCAGAGCAACAAAAATGAGCAGCCGCATGCTGATCCACGCGTACCCTTACCTCTAATGGACTGCCTCCCAACACCACTGGAAATTCAGGGGTGTTAGAGCTTTCCTGGTCATGAAGGACCACCACAGCAGCCAACTTGTCCCTCCAGACAGCTTACCTACAGGCTCACTGTGAATCCCTGCAGGAAACTAACCCTGAAGACTTGACTCAAATACTAAGCCTGCACTGAAATCAATCTGGTAACACTTGGGAGCTGCAGGAACGTCAAGCACCCTAAAATGCGAGTTGGTTTCAACATGATGATCAGTTAAAAGAGATTGAAACGTTGTCCATATGTTTCCTTTAAAATACTCCTTTATGCCACAAGTTCACTACCAGACGCCAAAACACTTCTCAGTAATATACCATGGGTTTAGGAACTGAGGTTATTTTAGAGGAGACCCTAGAAAGACAGTTTTCTACACTCATGGTAAGGTCATCAAGCTCAGTGTCACAGCAGCACGCAGAGCCTCCTAGCGCAGCTATAAATCCAAAAAGGCCACTTTGAGTTTTCCCCCTGCCAAGGAAACTCTTTAGATCTGTTACAGTCAACATTCATGAGGCATGTTGATTGGAGGTTTCTGAGCCATCATCCCCAACAGCAATGCTATGCACACCCCCCGTCCCCAGCTAATTATTGATGGTGCAGCATGCTCTTAGCTCTGTGTGTCCGAGTGACTTCAGCCCAGGTTTTCCTTCCTCAGGATCACAGCATGTAACTGAGTACTCCATCTCCCCAGTCATATTCAGGTCATACTCCCCCTTCAAGGTGTCTGAGGCATTCCCATGGAGGAATCAAATTGCTCCAGCACCACCTCACAAATCCTTAGCCTGACCTTCCTGGCCATAGCTGCCCAGAGCCCAGATGTGCTAGAGGCACTTGCTGCACACATTTTCTCTTAACTATTGTGGTGAAGTTTCCTTCACTTCTTTGTCAACCACTGTTACAACATACAACTGAGCACCACCGTTAACAAGATGTGCAATTGCCCTATTTGAAATGTCTCTTTCAAGTTTGTAGGACTGCAGACACACACAGAGTCCCTAGCAGGTCTCTGCGTGCTGTGGGTGGGTAGAGTTAGCCATGGACTGGGGAAGACTGTGTTTTTCTCATACTGATGCCATCTTCCTCTGCTCCTCTGGCCTGAGCAGGCACTACACAAAAGGACATTTTAGTTTGTTTGGTCCTACAGAAGTGGATTTCAGTCCTCAGGGCATCATATAAAGTTATGAAGTCAGATTCTCAGTCATACGAAGATGACTTTTTACAGACCTAACAATAAAAAGTGTCTTTGAAAAGCCTCTTTACTGCCAGATGAGGAATTAGACCTATTTCACACTTGTTTTAAGTAGACAAAATACTTTATTATATTGTGAAGAACATGAAACCTTCCAGAAGCATGCTGGGAATGTCAACACAATCAGAGATTATGCCTTGTCCCCTGGCTACTGTGGGTCAGGCTAAAGGGATAATTGAAATCCTTTAGCCCCTATACCTGATTTCAGTCACCACCCTTTATTCACAATAAACATAGGAGCACTCCTTTGGAGGAAAGGGACTGAAATAATAGAGCACCTAAAACACAGGCCAGATGTGTGGCAGGCCAGGAGTTGGGCTGTGTGGCCTGGCTGGGAGCCCACACGCAGGAGCCAGATCTTAGCAAAGGCATCTGCCACCAGCTCTCACATAGACATGACCCTCTTCTCTCACAGCAGGGAGGGCCAGGGAGAATTCACAGCCGAGAACAGGCGCAGCAACACCCACAGCCCAGCTAGGGGAAAGATAAGAAGCTGCTTTTTGGGTAGAAAACAAGGCCCAGTATTTGTTGGCTTCTATAGCACTCAGGAAAATGAAGCACGAGGAAACAAGTGGGTTTTTGGTTGTTGGAGGGTTTTTTTTAATCTCCCCCTGCAAAACAAAGCCCACCAGACTTCCAGCACTTTCAGGCCACTCTGGTCAAGAGGGAGCAGTGCCACCATTGGAGATACACCTTCTAATACTTGTGCCCTCAGGCAACCTCACTGATTATCAGCTGAATTCTCACCACACAGCTAGCCAGAAGAGGGATCAGACGGAGGGCAATAACATCTACGTAGGAGAGTCTCACTCTCTCACTCTCACCAGCAACAACAGACACCCTCACTGTAACACACGCTACACAACCAGTCATGCTACTTAATTGCAGCATTTCCCCTGATTTAAATGAAGGGCAGCAGAACCCAACCCAGCCAGTGCAGTTGTCCTTTTGTGTTACTCTTTACTGCATGCAGTCCTTAGGATCCAAGAGACTTTCTGGGTTGAGAACCATATCTCCTTATGCTTGCATTTTGCAGAAAACTCCTCAGCTCTCCAGCCACTACCGATATCTAAAACACCAGTGAAGAGAATGAGGTCCTTAACCTTGCCAGAGCATCAGTACAAAGACTGTGGCAGCCTTCTCCATCATGAAGAGGCCTAAAAAAAATTGCTCAAACATGAGATTTCAGCAACCCAACATGCAGAGGAACAAAACGGACATCCAAATGGCAAGTGGAAAGAGCTACAGTTAAAACTAAACCACAGTGGTCTCAAAAGAGAGAAGTAACAGTAAAACATCTCCCCCTCTGCAATTATTTGGTGCCTAGCAGTTTAAGGCGCTTCACACTTAAGCAGGCACATGCTCCTTCATGGTCCCACATCTGGCTGGCATCCCACTGTGAGCAATGTGAAACGTTTCAGGCAGAGGTACTTAGAATTTAGGAAAGAGTAAGAGAGGACAGAGCTCACACCACTTGCATAATACCCCTCTCTTCCATAAATCTAACTGTTCTTTTCCATCCCTGCAAGGGGCTGTGGCGCAACTTGGGCTGGGGAAACTGGGACGGAAGCACCCGCTGGAACACCAGCCCCCTTGCCTGGGATGAAGGGAGAGGTAGCAAATGGCCTCATCACTTCAACTGGCCACAGAAATCAGATCAGAGATTGCCAAACTCCTGTAGGAAACAATGGCAGTGAGCTCCACCGGAGAGAGGCCCGG
>JAAGNO010009709.1:0-15017 GCA_033439905.1 Ceryle rudis | reverse complement strand
CGGGCTGGACGGGGAGGGGGGGGGGGAGGGGGGGAGGGAGGTTGGTTAACCGGCTCCCAGGGCAGTGGAGCTCACAAGCAAAAAGCCTCAGCTGTAGTGGAAATATCACACAGGAAAGAGACTCTTCTCGATTGCCATTAATGTTAATTTAAGCTGCTGAAAACACAAATAATTCCAAAACCAACTGACAGCAGATACATAGAGTACGTGGCAGAGCTCAGCAAAGGTCAGGTCCCTGCGGCACAAAACCCAGCACACACACACACAGGAAGACCCAGGTCTTTGCTCTCAGAGCTCAAAGTGCCGGAGCCCTGACTCATACCCACTATTACTCAGTGTGAGCAAGCTCATCCTGGTCCGGTGGGTCCAAGCTACCCCACTGCCAGGTTCGCAATATAAGGGATGTCTACATCCACAACAATTGCTCCTGCAGTGGCTGAAAGAGTTGGAACGGCTGCGTGAAGAGGATCAAGGATATTTTTCTCGGATTCCCTTTTCGGGAGCTGGTTTCACCCCACTGCCCACCTATCCATGCTGCTGTGTTGCAGAGAGGCAGAAGGCAACAGCAGAGGCAGAGCTGACAATTTGTGACATTGGGAATTTTACAGGTTTAACAGATAACATAAGATCCCTTGGCTTAAATCAGGGTCTAATTGCTAGAAGCCGCCACTTGTCAGGGTTTAGGGTCAGAGAAGCCCTTTAGACCATCACGAGACACTTAGTCACTTAATGAAATACCAATAATTTGTTGTGGATCTTCACTGAAGTACTTAAACTTTCCTATACGAAAGACTGACAACAACTATTTTGCCTCTTCTTGTCAGAGGAGTGCATTCTTTTGAACTCTGGGAGTTCAGCTTCCTGCCTCTTGCACTGATACCTTTTTTCCCCCTTTGAACTTGCCCATTGAGTCTATCAGTGAGTTTTGGGAATATATTATTCATAGGAAAAAAAAAAAAGTGTAAAACCAAAGTACTATATCACCTATATCACTTCAGAGGATTACAGTTTCCCTTTAATACCAGCTGGCCACATTACAGTAACTAAGTCAATGGAGCATGTTGGCCATTTTAAACACGTGCTGTGCTCCCGCCAGTCCCCTTGGCTGACCAGCCACCTCCGTCCTGTACACCAAGGAGGGAGCTGGCAGGGTGAGCCAGCAGCTGAGTGCCTTCTGGGCTGCTGGAGAGGAGTCATCTGGTATTGCCATAGCAACTGCTGCCAGTGGCAAGCTGGGTCTGGGTGAACTGGGGGTGGATGTGCCCCACGCAAGGGAGTATTCAACTGGCTGGGAAATCACACACGTGTCAGAAAGTTGGCTGGATGGTTTTAAAAGGAGGAAATAATTTCATTAGCTGTCACGTTATTTTCCTTCTAGATTTGTCTTATTTGGTATTCTTTTGTCATGTCATCTCTACTGAATATCCAGATGAGAAGAAACATGGTGGAATAAGTACACCAAAGTGGTTTCTTTCATCTTATTTGAAAGATTTACCACATGCTCCAGGTTAATCCGTTAGGCAACATTATTCTAAGAAGGTGTGTCCAGCATTTTTATAATGTATGAAACAATTTCTTCCAGATTTATGTGCTCCCTCTACTTACAGTCCATATGTTTGGTATATTACAAACTGGTGTGATAAAGGCTCACAAAATTTTCTGAGACTTATGTGTTGGGTTTGGTTGGTTTGGTCTTTTTTAATTCCTCCATTGGCAAGTCAAATACACAGCTAGATACCCATACCCAGTCCATATTCAGATGTGTCTGCAGCTTTACATGTGCAAATATCTTTTCAAATCTGGTTCCAACACCTTATATGCCTTGTAATGTGTTACAGTTGTTTAATGACTTAAATCTATTTAGACTGCTTTATTACACAGAGGAAAAAAATACTGGAAACTACCACTATTCTATTGACAATTCAAACAAACAAACAAAAACACACAAACACACAAAGAAAACAAAACCCAAAAAATACCCTTCTCATTTTCAGAACCCACCTCCACTGCAGGTGAAAGCACAGACAGACAGGCCGTGGCTTGGAAAATGAGTGAGTTCTAGGATTCAGCAGGGAAAAATCTGTGGAATTTTAACTCTGAGCAGGCATCTCATAAGGTGCCTGATAGAGACGCACTTGACTGGCTCACATGCATATTTCAGTGCTTTTCTAAATCAGAATTCCCTCAAAGGGCTGTATGCTGAGCTATATTTCACTGTTAAGTTTAGACTAAGACCCAAATCATAAATAAAGCTAAAATCCATTCCTGATGTGAACGGGGGTTGCACTGGAGATGAATTTGACACAACTGACCTGTTTGGATTTTCTCTCTTAAGGAAAGAAAACGTGGAGACTTGAGGAGCACTCCTTTGTCAGTGTGCAACAGCAGCACAGCTTGCAAATACAGTTGCATGACTCTTGCAATCTTTCACCCAGAGTTTATTCTAGAAACCTCTTCCTCCCTACCTCCAGCAACTTCAACAAAAGTTTTGCTTGAGGAAGGAGCAAGACCCAGTAAGCTGCTCTCTCCCTCATGTTGCAATATCCAATCTGAGTGTTACTATCAGCTCTTGGAAACTGACTGTATAGAAAAGACAGATGATGTTTGCATATTTTAATTTTAAACATCTCTGCTCAGCATAAGGATGGAACCCAATAAGTTGCTTTGTTTCTGCCTCATGAATTAATTCAACCTGCTAACTGATTTGGATAAAGCATTTCAATTCTACCTAATAAATCTGCTTTCTGGGTAGGCAAAGCAACTTTAGAAGGCAAAGTAACAAGTTAGTTGCTTCTGCTTGCCAGGAGAAGTACTTTTAAAATAACTATAAGGAATAGACTTTTTATAACCCACTTGTTCCACCCATGTCTTTTAAATCAATCAGATAAATTCACCTTGTTTTTCAATGCCCTGAATCCTGATAGCTCTGCACACTCGATAGGTAATTTAATCATTGTTGGTGTGGATGAACACAAGCTCAAATTAGCTTCTGAAAGGCTTAGTCGCCCTGTAGATAGCTCTGCCTTTCCACTTTCATGCAGGAACTGAGCTTCACCAACTGGTTAGCTAGAGGTGTCATTAAAAATTTACAGAACGAAACAAAGGTGTGCTCCAGCATCTCTCCTTACCCTTTCTACTGTTACTCTAGCAGACAAAAGGTATGGAACCTGCTTCATGAATAATGAGTCATGTAATATGCATAATGCATTTTTAATGGAACGCAGTAATAACATTGAGAGAGATATTTCCAATCTTCAGACTTGCACCATGGCCTCTCAGTAGCCTGTTCTGATTCTCCCCAGATAGATGTTCTTTTCCTCCTCTTAATTTCAAATTGCCCACCTTAAAGCCATGACTTTTTCCTCAAGGTAGCTGCATTTCACCCAAAGCAGCTGAGCTGGCACTCAATGCAAGCAGGGATAGCAAGGTGGGGAACACCCTCCCATGCAAAGCTGTTCCAGAGGACTTTGGGCCTGACCAATGGCTCAATATCAGTGCCCTGAGATATACCAGTAAGCTGCAAGACACTCTGGGGGAAGAAATGCTTAAAACAATAAAGACACCTGCTGAGTTTCTTCCCTTGAAGAACAGCATTGCCACCCAGGCTGTGTCCACTCTACAGAGCCTTCCTGTCCTGCCAGCAGCTTCCACTCCTTCCTCCTGACCACTCAACCCCAGCACTCAGTTCAAACCACACAGGTTGTCCTGTTTGAAGATGAGAAGGGGGGCAGGTACACACTACTACTGTGATTTTAAAGGTAAATGCCAGCAACCGAGCCCACTTGGGGCCTGCTGAAGCAAGGCCTGCCCACCAGGAGGGAGGCTGCGCCTGGCAGGAAGAGGCCCTGCTGAGGGCAGAGGGGCCGGGCCGGGCCGGCTGCTGCACCCCAGCGGCCCAGTGCCTACTGCTCTTGGCCAGCACTCTCTTAATCCACAACAACAGCTTCCCCATAAAATAAATATCAAGCATTGCCCCAGGGCCAAGCCCAAGCCTACCTGTGCCACCCGCGTTGCTGCTCCTCGGAGTCTGCCCTAGTCTGGGCAGGGCCTGGGGAATCACCAGGCCTTCCTCATTACCACTGAGCCTCCTACTCTGACCTGCCTTCATTAACCCGGCATAATGGGCCTCTTCAGAGCACCTGGCACCTCTTGTGGTGCGATGCTTCAGCCTCTCACCCTGCCCACTGCGATCATGAGCCACCCTTCTGTTTAATAGAAGCCCTGTTTGTGAAGCCTTGGTGTGGGTAATTGTGTGTGGAAGAGTTGACCCCTGCTCAAGTAGCACATGCTGGGTTAGCCCTGCTGAGATACAGTTCACCTATAGCCTGCAAGAGCAACCTTGTGAGGAAGTGGCTGCAGCTGAAGTTCTAGGGGTGGCAGAAAGCAGAGGCACGGAGGCACTTGTGGGGCCACCATGGCTGGTGGAGTGTTGTGTCCCTTGGGTGGGCAAGGTGCCCTGAGGGCTGAGCCAGCCCAGTGGGACAGACCAGGCCTCTGCTAACTGGTTTTATCCAGAATAGAAGTACAAAGATGGGAATGAGTGTACACCCATGTGGGCACAGGAGGTTATGTACACGTGTAAAAGCCCAGGCTGCCATGCTGTGCTCTGCTGGGAAAAGGACAAGGTACCCCTCCATCATCCTCCTGCTTCTCTTTTGTATGGGCTGCGACTGCCAGATGGAGCAAGCCCTGCAGACAAGGCAGGCAGTCAAAAGGCAATTCTGAGTCCCAACAGGCTTAAGTATAAATGATGCACCTGCTGCTCAGGTGTCCCCGCAAACTCCCAGGCACAGACATTTAATCTTGTGGGAAGACATTCAGGTTCCTCCTGGGCTAAGCAGCGGCTTCTGGCAGCCTACATTTCCAAAACAAACACCTAAAACTGCTGTTTGCCCTCTAAACCCTTTTATGGTGATAGACCTAAGCACAGTACACCCCAATCTTAAAATGTGTGACTTGTTTAACTGAAATCAGTGGGAGTTGGACAAATGAATACAGCAGTGGTGTTCTTTAATCACCAGATCCCTTGTGCAAATTTGCTGTGCCTGCATCCTCACCTCAAATGCCATATGCTTGCCCATCACTGTGGTGTATTGTTGTAATGGCTGATGTTCACAAATGTGCTGAAGATACATATTAAATAAAAATCACTGTGAACCATTCTCAATACTTTATTAACTTAAAACATTGTTCCAATAAATATGTACCAATAAACATAAGACACTCCATAAAATCTAAACAAGAACATATACAAACCTGTCAATGAAGTAAAAACAGCTTTTTTTTTTTTTTTTTAACTGAGGTACATGCAGGGTCATTTAAGGCAAATTCAGTCAATTATACTTTCATGACGATTCCTGCTCACCTCAGCTGAGCTTCCTTTTAAAAATTAAAAAACAAGAACAAATATACAAACGATGCTATTGAGTAGCTATTTTCCAGTTAACAGGACAAGCCCAGAGTATGGAAGCCAGTAATGGTTCTGGACAGAAAGTCTGTGCCTCCCTGGTGCTCCTGCCCTCCTCAATCAGGATGGGTTTCTAGTTAAAAGACATAACTCTGTGCTTAAGCTTTTCCACTTCTTCACAAACTTCCTTCTCCCCAATGGATGTAACAAGAAGTAAACCCCACCCCCATGCCTCAAACACACAAACACACAGCCAGGCCCTGCACAGACAGAGAGACGGCTCTGGGAGAATTAAAAAAGCCTCTCTGTAACTGTTAATGCAGCTCCTGATTTGCAACAGAACAGGTGAGAACAGGATCAGGTCCAAGCTAGTACCTTTGCTTAAAAGAATAGCAAGATGTCCAACTGCACAGTTCAGTTCTGATCCTCAAGCTTTTCCTGACAGGAAACCAAAAGTGAAGCCATTCAGCACTGAAACTCAACCAAGGTAAGCACTCCCTACACCACGTGCTGATGGCTCTCTGCCATTACCATGTAAACACTGTTAGACCCATGTTTCCTTGTGAGATGATTCAAGCTGCTGAAAACATCAGGGGGTTCATCTTGGCCATGGGAGAAGTATTTTCCAGCTTAGATATTTGGTAGCTTATCCATCTTTGGAGTATCAGGCTTCATAGCTAAAAGGTTTATTTTCCAGTGTTATTTCAGAAACAGAGGGGGAAGAGAAAGAGAGAAACCCCAGCCTTTAATTTCCACTTTCACAGACATTCAGGTTGAGCTGTTAATGCATGGCCCTGTCCTCTTCTTTCCTCCCCAAACTCCTGTTCAGAAAGGTAATGACAGGGTCTGTACTCAGGACAGGGCTTGGGTCCAGCGGGGAAGCCAAGGGAGTCTGTTCTCATAGTGTTGTAGGTGTTTTCTGTATTGCAGCTGAGATTCATTTCAGGCCATGCTGTGTTTCCCGGTGTCTCCGTAAATCCACCTTTCGTTGGAAGCCTTTGCCACACAGGTCACAGCCAAAGGGCTTGAAGCCTGTATGCTTCCGACTGTGGGTGATGAGGTTTGAGCTTTGACTAAAGGCTTTTCCACACACCTGGCACTTGTGAGGCTTCTCACCTGCAAGCAGAAGGTGGGAGAGAGAGGGTGTGAAAGAGGAAAACACACTGCTTATGCAGGACCAGAGCACACAGGAAATGCACACTGGGCTTTAGAGCTAAGCAAAGGGATTCCTGTGATTACCAAAGAAGTCATTCTTATGCAATTGGGAGCCACGGCAGATCAGCATGCCTGGACTTGGCTGAACTTCCATTGTCCCAGTATAGTCCAGCCTGAAGCATGGAGACACCATAACTTGTGAATACATTGGGCTGCATGGGCTCTGTGTGATTTAAACTGGCTTTGTGTCCTAGAAACATGAGGAACTCCTGGAAAGACCCCCAGGTCACCCTGAATGCCTGACATCAATTATTACAGCATAAGCATGGTGGAATAGATAGATGGGAGGTTGTTAAGCCAAAGCCAGTGAGCTCAAGTCTGTTCCCAGGGGAGCTATGAGGGCCCTTAAGTGAACCCTGAAGGGCAGGTGGTTCATTCCTTCAGAGATCTGCTCTTCTGTCTGTTCCCCATGCTGAAATGCTAGTGGTCACTCCAAGTCAGCCCAGAAGTTCTCCTGCAGGCAAATAACATAAATGGGACTAAATCCAGCCTCCAGAACTTCTCTTGCAGAGACATCAGTGGCAGAACTCTCCTGGCCTCCATGGGAATAGGATCTCGGTGCATCTTCATAGTGTTTATTATCAAATAACGGATAAAAGGGAACTCAACCACAAAAACAAACCTGATATTCAGAGTGGCTTTGCACCTGCAGAACCCTACTGACTTCAGCAAGAGCAACAAACTTTTTGCACGTTTGAAGATCAGATTCTTAGAAACAATACAAAATATGCTGGAGGCTCAGCTCACAAGCGTATGCTGCATATGAAAGGGGTCCCTGATTCAGTTAAGGACTTGAGTTTATGTTATCAATTTAAAAGCCCAGACACAGTTTCTGACCTCACAACAAAATAATGGTTTTGACTGATTCAGAATTTGGCTGAAATTATACTTAAACAAGCCTCATTTGAAAAAGTTACTAAGGAAATACTTTTTGTGTTACTACCCAAATAGTTTCTTTTCATCCAGCAAACGTCTGGTGGAAAAACTTTTTAAGTAACTATTGTTCGCTGCTTGTCATATAGAAAAGTTACAACTAAACAGCACTACCCACAATGCCATCTTTCTATCTATTTGTCATTTTTAGGTTTCCCCTTTGATATCTGCTAGTGGTCACTATCAGGAAACACGATTTTGGTCATCTGAACCTTGGGTTTGGCCAGTACAGCTATTTTTTTGTGCCTACAAATGCTTCTGTATCTCACACATCATTCATTTCCCTGTACTTTAAGCAAATGGTGCAGGTCTGAAAGGCAAGATATTCTTTTAAAGAATTCTGATAAACCTGGCTTCTCACTGAATGATATTTTTAAAACAATTTCCTTCCGTGATTCACTTGCACTTATTAGTTTCCATGTTTATTACTAACAGTGAAACTTGAGAACTCTGCAACCTCTCCTTCCATTCTCTATCAAACTGCAGCCATTTCTCAGAAAGTCAGGGTGGAAGTGCAGACAATCTCTGAACAAATATTTAGACTAAGAGTTGGACCCTACGGCCTTCCAGTTTAGTGTTTGATCTAAAGGAGGAGACTCCTGTTGTTCCTATTGTAAATTGATAGATCCTGCAAAAAGAAATGCTAGAATCAAATTTGCCTGTCATTTTCCAGGGACCTTGGCTGTAAATCAAGGCTACATGAATGTAATACTCTACAAATCACCTTACATAAAACCCTCTGAATAAACATTGGTGGGTCCTATTAAAGGAACACTGATTGGATTGCGAGGATTTGGGTTATTTTGCAGCTGCTGCTCATGAAACCACATTCAAATCACGCTCCTTTGCACGAGCAGAGCTCAGACAACATGAACAGCAGCAGAGCAGTGAGAAGTATGGGGAAGTGCAGGTACTGTCGCAGCTGAGGAGGAATGGACTGCTGCAGAGAGACCTCTTCAGAGACCTGCCCTCACAGTTGGAGTTTAGTTGGAGCTGAACACCAGCAGCCGCAGGGCTGACCTGTGTGAATGAAGGTGTGTTTCTTCATATCAGATTTCTGGTGGAACCGCTTCCCACAGTACTGGCATGGATAGGGCCGGGTGTCCGAGTGGATGAGCAGATGGGTCGACAGAGTAGAAGATCTCTTAAAACTCTTGCCACAGATCTTACAATCAAAACTGCGTTCCTGCAGAGAGAGGAGCCCAAACATAAACGTTACATCACACCAATGATGTGTGCAACAAGCAACAAGCTGCTTGCCAGCACATCAGTGTTGTCCCTTCTGCCTTAGCCAGCACTTCCACTTCTCCAGAAAGCTGGACTGACTTGTGGAGACGCTAACACTGGTATGATAGCACCTCATGATAAAAAAGATAATGCACCTTCTCCCAGTGCTGTGCACCACTCCTCACAATGAGCAGCTCTTCCTGCTGGCAGGAATGGCCAGGTGGGAAAAGACCCTAGCAGAGTCTGCCTGCACATTTCAACAGGTGCCCAAGACATGATCACTCCACTGATAAGCCAAACAGCTGCAGCACTGTTCAGAGGTCACATCTCTAATGTACACAGGACAGTGGGTGCTGAGATCTGTTCAGTTCTCCTGGGAAATTTCTGAGGCAGGCTGACTTCTGCTGGCAGGGTAACAACTAACTGCTTATTTGTAGTTACATTAAAATTCAAGTGACAGGTACCTAGAGCATCTGGGGGGGGACACACCTGGTTTGCTTACTATTTTAACATACCAAAATAAATGCTTTTAAGACCTTGCTATCTCTCTCCTCTCCCGCACATACTCCTCTCTGCCACTTTCTTCCAACATAAATCATCTCTCCTTCGAATCCCTTAACTACCATCACACCTTTCTCTTCCTGCTCTGCTTTCATACAATCAGCTTAGTTTATTAGGGTTTTAATGCACTCTCCCTGAAATGTTGTCCCCTCTGTGGACACAACATGCAGTGATGCTCTTTTCACCATTATTTAATGTGTGATGAGATATTTCCCCTCATTGTGTGCTCTGCCGTTGCACACTCATAAAACTGTAAATAAAACAGCAAAAAAAAACATTGCTGTAACTCTAGCCTCCAAAAGCCAATCTGAAGAAGGAAGATTTGCCAAGTCAAGTGGGTGGGTGAAGAGGAAATATGGCACAATATCAGCAGGTGGAAAATGTTACAAGTCCTCCTACCAAAATTAACTACCATATTGTTTTGGTGCGTGACTCAGAGTGTGTCAAAATGGGTGAAGTCTGTGCTCTATACCTGACTGGTCGTTCAGATGTTCTCTGAACAGACACAATGACTACAAACAAGGCAAGACTCGTTTATTTGGGGGAGGGGAGGTGAAAGAATGAGGAGAGCTCTCTCAAAAGAAAGCACAGTGAGTTACTTTAGCTGTTAAAAAACCTCCATGTGTGCTTTACAATTTCCAGCTCCGAGAGTGAAAATTTATTATTTATTATCTTCTGGAGTGCCAAAAGTGCCCATTGCTTAATACCGATACACACAAGGTCTGGGGAATGGAAACAAAGCCTGTGTTCTTTAATCGGTTGATTTGTTCCTTTCTTCATTAGCTGCCCACCCTTTCCTCTGCCTGACACCATATTCTTCACCTACAATTACCCACTGCAGCCCTGCAATGTTCTCTTCCTCTCCTCAATTCAGATGCCCACCTACTGCCCTGTGATTGCCTCAATGGCCTCCCCAGAGCCAGCCGAAGCAAGCAGCTGGCCCTGGCCCTCGGACCTTCATCCTGGCAGGCTGCCCCACTCTCACCTGTGAGTGCACGGCCTTGTGCTGCTCCAGGCTGACTGCATGGCCGAAGGTCTTGCCACACATGTCACAGGCAAAGGGCCTTGTGCCACTGTGTGAGCGGCGCACATGTACCTCAAGGCCGTGTGGCGTGGAGAAAACCTGAAGGGAAGGAGCACAGAGGGTGAGGCTTGCCAGGGAGAAGAGTCTGGGGAAGAGTTATAACCAGTGCAGGAGAAAGAGATCCCTACCTTGCTGCACTTGACACATTTGTAAGAGCCAGTGCTGATCAGCAACGGGCGGCACAAGAGGTCAGACTCCACTTTGATGCCACCTGGTCCCTTCTCTTGCTGCAGCCCAGGTTGTGTCTCAGCATAGAGTCCAGGTGCTGCTGCCGGTGGCCGCTCAAACAGGCCCGGGCCCGGGGAGCCAAAGTCACCATAAAGTCCAAGGGAAGAGCTACACTCTGCACCGTAGAGGGCAGGCTCAGAGCCTCGCTCGCAGAAGAGCCCCAGGGCTGAGGTTCGCTCCAGCGTCGGGCAGGGCCTGTAGCTTTGCACGAGATGTCTCAGCTCAGAGCCACCCAGGCTGTTCCACATGTAGGGTTTGAAGGGCACTGAGAAGGGGGGTGCTTCATCTAGGGACGGACACACGGATCGCTCCGAGGCTGTGGAAACACAAGGGCATGGGAATTAGTGCGCTTCACAATCCAGCCACTGTCATGAGGCAGAATCGCCTCAGCACTCAAGCTTGTGCCCAGAGCCAGGCTGCTGCACTGCACGTCAAGGTTGCCCTTTCATCACTAATGGGAGGACATTTGATACTGCAAAGGAGGATCTGTGCATCCAGTACTACCTACTCACCTGCTGTCCCAGCCAAATTATTTCAAGCAGCCACCAATTTTGTCTGCCTCCATCTCTGGGTGCCCAGGTGTGTACACACTGATCTGACTGTTGAGACGCTACATAACTCCGTCTGCTGCTTCCTTTGGTTTTATCTGCAGCTCCTTAGGAAAGTGTATCTACAATGTCCCAAGCTGACAGTCCACATGTTTAAGCTCTAATGTAGATCTAATATAGCAAATATGACATTACAGAGGTGCCAGAAAGAGCAAGCATGCTGAGATTTACCTGTTCAACAAAACTAAAGCTGCTTGTTGCACAACTTAATCTAGCCTCTCAACTTATACCACAGCTATAGTACAGCATAATTGAAATAAAGAACAGCTTCTGAGGTGCTTGAATGTCATGCCTCACTTTTTCCGAGAAAAATAAACTAAAATCACTCCTTATCTGGAGTAAAATCATTATTGTCTCAGATTGTTCTGAGTTTCTCCAAGTAAAGAAACTGAGTGCACCCAAAACATAGAGCTTCACAAAATCATCAGTATAGGCCTCATTAAAAATTGAAGACACAAAAAGATTTTCCTAGCAGTCATAATCAAAGCGATCTTCCGATAGGACAAGCTCAGGTGGCTTCGGTTGTCTCTAACAGGCTCACCTTTGGCAGTGGCATCTGACCAAGGCAGGGGGCACCACAAGATGAATCACACCCAGGAGGCCCATAGCAGAGGCTGATGCAATGGCAGGAACACAGCCTTTGAGATCAGCATCTAAAGGCACAAATACTCAGGGAGCCTCACGTAGAGGAAAGCACAACTGGGCAGGGAACATGAGGTACCAGGACCCCAAGTGTGTCTGCCAGAGATGCTGATTAATGCCTGAGGTGCTCTGCTTTCACTCTTCATCATAACAGACATCATCACTGGGAGAGTCAAATGTATCCACTGGACAAATGTTTTAGTGAACCAAGGGAAAGATTAATCAATTAAGTGCAAGTGCCTTCACAGAAATATTGGCATCCCTTACAACTTGGGCATCCAGAATAACCTCCCTTACCTAAAACCTTGTCCATCCACAATTGCTCTCTCGATTTTTCTCATTCCTGTCAGCCTCACAGCTCCCACAGCTTTCTCAGCCTTCAGCAAACTGAGATAACCAAGGGTGGGCTAGGAAAGGAAGGCATGATGTGTTAGGCTATCCATTGGATAGGCAAATGGTCAGCGAGGGTTACAGAAGGGAGTGGGAAATTAAGGGAAAATTGAACTTTGAATGACTTGACTGTTTCCTATCTTTTACATAATTTCAGACGTTAACAGTCTCAAATTCTTCCACTGAAATTAGAAGTCCTTTGGTTGGAAATATACGCGCACATACCAACTGGGACACTTGAACAGAGCGATGAAATCAAATTAGCTGACATGGTGCTTAGCATGATTTTTCCTGTTCTGCACTGACTGCAAAGTTGTGGTCAGCATCACATTATCTGTCTTGTGTCTTTGCAACCAGTTTCAGTGTTGCCATTGCTCATGATTTTATCGCAAGATTCAAAACTATCTTAAAGCCCCAGTTCTTGAAACTGAATGATTTCATCAAGTCCTCAGCTTTCCTTTTGTTTGCTTGTTCTTATTTTAAGTTTGTTTTTTTCCTTTTAAAAATCAACTTCTGTCCCAGACTGTAAAGAAAAGCATGAAAATCTAAATGCTCAGTATTTCAGGACTAGAACTGAATATCCATAATGTATTACTTTCAATCTTGATTTCTAAGCCAGAGAGGAGAGGGAAGGCTGACCTGATTTTTGAGCCCTTGGAATTGGCAACATGGTGCATGGTAAACATTGCATCACAGACCAGTTTGCGTGCAAAGTTCTTTCCATCACCTCACATGCTTTGGAGACCTCTCAAGCACAAGTGCAGGGGAGCCAGTCATGCTGTATGTCTCAGAGGCAAGCTCAAGTCATCCAAGCCCTGTACCCAATGTCAAGGCAACCTGCAAATCCTGCTCTGCCATGCTGCAAGGCACTTCTGTGTCTGCCTCTCTGCTCCACAGCATCTAGGCTTCCAGAAGGTGAGCAGGTAGGAAGAGACACATTCTGCCTCCTCTTCCTAGAAATTCTGTGCAGCCTTTATACAGACCACTTCTGAGAGAAAAAAACATCAGGGATCTTTCTGAATGCAAACTCAACCTGAAATGATTCGGAACAGATTGATATTGTTATGGGTATGATTACACCCATGGCAAGTGAGGTTAAATAACAAAGTGATATGCACTGACATACTAGCGAGTCAACAGGTATTGTGTGTGTGCATGCCTGCCTGAATCCGCAGCAGAGAACCCAAAGACAAGCCTGAAATCTGGCTTTCACTGCGTATTGAAGTGCAACCTGGACCTATATTCACTTCTAGGGATAAGGAGGTGATAGTACCACTCACTGCACCTGCCCTGAGCACAACTTAGAAACATAATTTCTCATCCTCCCTGATTGTCAAAGCACAGAAACTGTGTCCCCCACAAACACAACCACACAAATCCAGTCTCTCACCAGTGTGTCTTGCAGAAGTAACGTAGGCACAAATTCCAGCTTTGCAATGATTCTGACAAAGATGCTGGAAGGCAGAGAGGTTCTGGGGAAGCTGTGGGAGGAACCTCAACTACTTAATCCTGCTGCCACTGTCTTCATCATTAACGTAACAGCACCTCTCAGTGCACTGAGGTCCATTTAGTAAAGCTCTTTCCTTAGAGTACTTGAAGTCCCTCACCTTGCCGCTCCTGTAAATGAGATCAGACAGTCCCAGGACCACCCTCCCCCACTGCCCTCGAAAAATCTTGATCTGGGGATGTCACACTCACTTAGCAAAGATACCTTCCCTAGGTAGCTGGATGGTTGGCTGGGAGCTAATGAATCCCACAGTGGGGGAAGAAAGGAGTGGGGAAGAGAAAAAGGCAGAGCAGCCCGGGTAAATACCGGCTCCAGTTTACATCTGTCTTTTAGACACCTTATGAAAATGGTCTGTTTCCCATGCAGAAATTGTAATTATTTAGGGAAGGAGGAACAGGACAAATTCGTTAGAATAAAAACTACACACATTGCCACACTTGGTGCAGAAATGTTAGCAAAAGGAAGTCTGCTGTACTGCTGCATTTGGTCCAGTCACAGGCTGAACCTGCCCCATGGCTGGCGGTGACGATACTGGGCAGCATTTTGAATGTCCCCTCAGAGGGCTTTAGGACTCTTAAAAGAAAGAAGGCTTTAAAAATGCAAACCCACATCATTACAATTAGTTATTGATATGCACGGACACTACAAAGACGAAGTGGGAAAATCAGTAGGGAAACGGGACTAAGTATTCGTTTGCTTGTGTCTGCTGTCAGTCGGTAAAGCTGAGACAGTTTTTCCTCCGCTAAGACAGAAATTGTTCTTTTTTTTTCCAGCTGTCACTTTTTAACCGAGGCAATAAAAAGTGGGTTTTATATATACATGGGGTTTTTTATAAAATGACACGACTGTATTTTTAAACGAGATAAGTATTTGCGCCAGGCTGGGGACAGCATCTCCCACTGCTCCAACCACATCAAAGGCAGGACGAGGGAGCTAGAGACAGGCTCTGCAGCCATAAGTGTGAGTTTCCTGGATTTGGGGTGTTTAAATCTGACCGTCATTATTGTCCTCTGGTTTTTATGAACGTGTTTTTAGAAAAGAAAAGAAAAGAAAAAAAAAAAACCAAACAAACTTGGGGGGGGGGGGGGGGAAAAAAAAAAGAGAAGGTGGGGGGGGGGGGGGGTTTTTTATGGGAAAAGGGAAAAAAAAAACAGGAAGGGGGGTAGGGGAAAAAACTTGACGGTGGGGAAAAAAACAAAGGTAAACCGGTTTTCT
>JAAGNO010009707.1:0-13223 GCA_033439905.1 Ceryle rudis | reverse complement strand
GGGAAAACAAACAAAACAGGGGGATTTTTATGTATTTTTCCAGAAATTCATTAAATAAGTATAATCAATGGGCATAATTTGAAAGAGGTACTTTTAGAAATAGTATAACATTCTATTTATAGAAATATATAAACCCTATCAAATCCTCTCCCTCATTAGTACCTAAAACCTTCTTACAATTCTAGTTAACCTGTCTATTGAAGTACTTAGGTATGTAAAGAGGGCATACTTCATAAATTTTGAAGTGCTAGATAGCATGCAGTCAAGGTCTTTGTCAATTCCTAAACTCTGAAGGCATTCTTTGATTATTTGAGAAGTCGAGTGATCAAATCAATACATAGCAGTAATACATATAATTAGCAATAAACCTGCAAATAGCTGGCCTTCCCATAGTGCCTGTCTATTGCTCACTTCATTTTAAAATCTCGCAGCCCTGCTCTGTAAAGCCATTTAAGCATGGAGTTTGGGTTTTTGTTTTTGGTTTTTTGTTTGTTTCTTTGTTCTTTTTGTTGTTTTATTTTGTTTGTTGGTTTGGTTTTTGGTTTTGTTTTTTTTTTTTAATCCTGAAGGATAAAAAAAGCACTAATTCAATCTTATCTTAAAAGGAAAATCGAGACAGACTGTTTACAGAGATCTTATCACATGGCAGTGTTTCTATCCTATACTTCCCATAAAATTTAGAGTTCAGGTAATACGATATAATGGAAAGTGGCTGTAGCACAGTAACAAGAGATGTTTATACAAGAAATGCTGCTTTTACTAATGCACAAGCAGTTCATATAACCTGAAGTATATAATTGCTAGGACATCAGCTCAACTGTATCATTGATTGAACATCAACTGAAACCTGATATACATGAAGAATTTTAATTTATTGCCCTTGAATATTAACCCAAGTTAACCCATTCTTCCAAGCTTAATGACTTCCAAGCTTAAAGGCTTATGGGCAGAAAACCAAGAATAAAACGCACCAGCAGTTCTTTGATTAACCTAACCTGCTGCTTTTTCAATGTTTAAACATTCAGATAATATGTTGTTCCCTGGTATAGAAAGAAGCTGATCAGGATCTCCTGATCTACTTCACCTCAGAGGGAGAAGAAACAGCTGTAGTTTACAAAGGATAAAGCAGGCAGGAATCAGGGTATACAGTAAACTCAAATTGCACTGACCCAACTGGTCTCCTTAATGTATCTCTACAGCACTCATCTCTTTACTGTGCTTGCAAACAAAGTCATATGAATATATCATTATAACAGAAGAATGAAAAGAGAGTTGATCTTTAAATATACAGTAAATACATAACAGAGATCTGGAAAGGATTCTCAGACTGATTCTCTTGTCTTTTCCAGACTTTCCTGATTTACAGTGCTGAAGATGTGGTTCTCAACTTCAGTAGTATAACAACATTTGCTTCTTTTCATGAAAACAAATAATCCCCACATGTAGTCTCTGGTGTTAGCAAACATTCATGCAGCAAAGTTTGAAAATATCATATAATGTACATGTTATTTTGTTATTTTTTTGTCTATGAACTCCATTCAAATATTGGTAAAATGCATGCATATCTACTCTAAAAATGTCAGAAGTTATTCTGGAGTACTCCTTCCAAAACTGCAGATTCATTTGTTATAGACAGTATTATTTCTATAAAGGGCATTTATGTGTTTCAGTTTACTTTAATTACAGGAATAATTAGTGTTTCTCTGTGAGGACACTTCCCACAGAAGATAAATCTTTGACTTGAGCAACTGATACCACTGGGGAAAAAAACCTACAGGCTTTCAGATATGCAAGTCCTTTAAGCTTCCATGTATATAACAGTCTGTTAAAAACAATAAATATTCAATTTTATCAGTTCTGTTCTGAAAAAAATATGCATTTGGATTTTTAACGTTGCTTACAGCTGGTATTGATATGTACAACATCTAAAGGATTAAAAATCATAAACATGTCATTTTCTGAGGCAATGTAATTAACATCTCTCAGGCTCCCCCAAAAATTACTGTAGACCAGAATAACTCACTTGTTTAACCCCATTCTGCAAAAATCAACTATTCTGGTATTTTAAGGTGGAAGGTTTGAGATTTGTTCCATCACATGGTCACTTCCTTTCCTACTCTGCAATCAGCGGGCCTGTTTGCAAATAAGTAGTGCCTGGAGATGACTGGCAGCCAAAAGCTGTCTGTCTGACACTATGCACAAATACAATTCCAGGATTACGGTAAACCGCCCATTTTGGAGGCTGCAGACTTAAGGAACTCAGCCTGATAACTTACATCTCTCTTAACTAAGTGGTCACACTTGTGCAGCTGAAATTTCTTGCTGTGTATCTGTTGAGACTAAAGGAAAACATTTACAGTGTAATTTGAAAATACCGACTTATGAAATATTAATGGTTTTACCAGCACTTTCTACTTCAAAATTATTCTAACTTGAAATTATGCTGGTTTTCCATCTTCAAATCTTACAGATTTTTTCCTGATAATCATATTTCACTTTAGAAGATGCCTTTGGCAAATGTTTCCGTGCTAAGAATTACAAAGTAATTATGAGGCTTTTATGAAGCTCTGAAATAATTACCATACAAAATGTGGTTTTAATTGTTATAACTATTTTTTTCTATTACTACTTTTCTCATCTATTTCATATAGACATAGTATTGTTAAGACAGTTCTTTAAAGCCTTATCTTATCAGTGTTGTTATTAATAGTTTGGTTCTTCCTCCATACCACAAGGTATTTAGCTCCTTTTGGAAAAGTCATTGCCAGTTAGGACTCTGCTGGCCTGTAACTGGAGGATTTGGCCCAGTACTGCTTGACTGTGGTGGGTCCCACTGAGTTACAGTCCTGAGCAGAAACAATGGCTATAAGATTTTGCAGATGATGATGTGTCTCTGCATTGAGAAAATATAATTAAAGAGCCCTACTAGATTTGCCATTCTTACCTGTATTGATTTGCTTTTTTTGGTACAAGTGTATACGAAACAGTCTTCTGCCAGCAATCTCAATTAAGGATGAATACGAATCAGATGTTGCTGGCTACAAGTGCTATACTGCACCTGGTAGTATAAGTTTTTTACAGATCAGGCCAAGGCAATGATCTCATTTTTGTTGTTAGCATGCAGCACTGATGATAGTTTTAATTATAGGATATTATACTAAGAATACATGATCGATCATAAAACCTTCTGGGACAAAGTTACCTTTTCTCTCCCCCAAAAAGTACCTTTTTTCTAACACATCTGTACTCAAAATATACATTTGTTCACATTAGACATTTTGCATCCTGTGACCAAGCATTTTCACTCTAGTATTACTCTTCTAATCCTAGATATATTAGAAGAAATAATGAGAGCCCTGGAGAAGGACTGAAATGGCAGTAAACTGGAACAATATCTGTTTCTTTTGGGCTGTAAGGGAACTGTTTATACAAATGCACTGTGTAAAAATATACTATATCTACCTTATGTGCTTTTTACACAATTAGAAAGTCTTTTAAAAAGTACAAACTGAAACAGACAGGCCAATGGTAGACAAAGGTTATGTAAAAACATTATTCTGTCATTGGAAGCACTGTAACTGTCTGAGTGTGAGTTTATATAAAATGGTTCTTAATTCCAGGTTAAATCTAGCTGCATGGTGCCATATATTTTGTTCTTTCCTTTCCAGATTAAAAGGCTTTTACAACTGGGAGTATAGCCTCACCAGCTTAATTGCTGAAAAACAGAATGAAGTATTGGCTACCAAAAAATTTCAGGTAGTACATACAGCAGGCATGATGACTTCCTGCAAAGGATATCCCTTTTTGTCAGGTTAGAAAGAGTGTTACTAGCGTATGAAAAATGTTGAAAGGAAAGCCGTGAGAAAATCCAACAGGATACATGATAAACTGAGAAAGGGAAATTTAACATGCAGGCTTAAAGTTCAGAGGCAGATGTAAGAATTATACATGTGGGAGTCAATGAAATGAATGAGGGATTTTTCACTGTTTTAATCATTCTATAATTTCTCAAATATTTGAGATAATGATCAGGGTTAGGCTATGAGTGATTGCCTGTTAACAGCAAGACACTTATAAGCTGTCCAGGGACAGCTGCCTCAGAGATATGAAGGTCTCTCTCTCGTAACTGGTCTGACTAAAAATATTCCAAGGCTGCCTGGGCATAGATTTTCTAAGATCAAATGTTGATAACATTGTCTCTCCTCTTGACATCATTTACAATTTATTTAGTTGCTTTCATTTTTCTGTGAGGTGTATCTAACATTATCCTTTGGAATAAATACCCAACAGTAGTTCTGAATCCATATCTCTCCCCTCTACACTCTCTTTCTTCTTTGATATCATGAAATTGGAAAGCCTGTAATCCACAAAATAAATTCAGATTTTGGATTCATCCTTTGGAGTCGTCAGAATGTCTTTACCAGAAAGTTCAAACAAAGACTAATATCAAATTTTTGCTTATTAGAAACATAATAGTGAGGATAACAAACTATGTGCACAACTGACTAATTATCAATTACACTCTGTGAATCTGTTTGGGCAAGTTTACCTGGGCTCTGGGGTGCAATGACGAGAAGCATTACACAGAGGGTTACAGAAGATAATGTGCTCATCTTTGCACGGGTCCTTTGCTAGGGTGCTTCACTAGGCTGCACTGCTCTCATTCTGTCCCTGATAACTGGGAAAAACACATGCTTTCCATCTAGGCAGAGGACAGAAATTGAAAGAGGGAGTCAGAATTACATTTGCCATAAAGGTGGCTTTGTCTGTATTCACACTACAGAATGAAAAGTGCATCAGCTGAATTTAAGAGAAATCCATGAAGCTTAAACTGTTACCCTAGAGCAGACACTCTGACTGAAATTGCCCTATAACTTTGAAAGATTTTCGGTGGGTAAGAGAGAAGAAAGTTTACAGTGCAGTAGAAATGTTGAATAGAGCCATTTTCCTTTGAAGGGATCTGAAATCTTTTGAGAAGGATGATTAAAATAGTAATATTAATTTTCTTTTCTCAAATATGAGGAACGTAACAGTTTCTGGGGTTTCCAGTGTTTCTGGGGTATGTATTAAGAACTTCTTTCTACACGCCTACAGAAGAATTCCCAGTAATGAATACTTATCTGGTCTGCCCAGTGTTGGACAAAGAGTATATTAAAACCCTAGATGTTCAGTAATGTAATATAACTGAATATTCTGAACATTAAACGGAGTAAAAAGTCCTCACAAAGTTTCTGAAGAGGAGTCAGAATATGTCTTTATCAAAAACTAAAACCAGGGTTTTCTTCTGCCCTGACTTATCTTTTTAAAACCATCTAGAAAAGAGTACCAAAGTACTAAAGTCTATTTTATGCACACTGGCCCTGGTTCTCAACTGGTCAGCTATGAGTGTTGCTAGACTATGCTGTCTCCACACACATCACTGAATGTTTCAGTAGTAACACTTATGGACATGGTATTTCCTTCCCTTCTCCCACAATCTTCATAAACAAAGGAAAGGTAGTCTTTACTACTCTTGATAGAGGTGGGTTTTTCTTCTTCTCTTCTGAGCATATGTACCCAGTGCAGCTAAACTGACTGATGAGTTACACATAGGGCTTGTGTGTGTGAACAAGAGCCACATGTACTCTCAGAGAAAGTGCAAAAGAGAAAGTATAAAACAGAAACTGATTTGGGGAAGATCAAGATAGTGCCTATATATTGGGAAGTCTAGAGTAGCAAGCTCATATGCTAAAGTCCAAATTCTCAATGAGATGCACTGATAGTAATATTCATAAATTCAGAGTCTAATGTCACAGAAAATAAAATGTAGGAACATAAATGTACAAATATTTTGTTATAGGGTTCCTTAAATCGAGTTATTGGTAAAACAGGATTTCTACTATGAACACAGAATCCCATCTTTGTTCAGTCCTTTGCTAATTTAGCCACTAGGAATTTATCCCCAGGAATTACCCTGACAAATGGCCTCCCAGAATCTGAAAGATTAAAAAAATTTAATTTAAAGAAAGAGTGACAGACTACGGATAGATGTCCCTAAGAGCATTAGGAAAAGAGAAGGAGTGTGAGAGGATATACAAGTGTAGTACAAGAGACCATTTCACTTTCTCATGCGAGTAAATTGCCTGTGCTTATATTTTGTGGTGAGTGGAGGCAAGGTCCCTGATGTTGGGTTTAGATTTACATGACTTCCTTCCTTTCTTCTTTTCTAACACTTCTCTTTCTCTGATGTTGCTGTGTGCAAACCCCATACTTACATTAAAAGCTTATAAAGATTCTTATGGAGCCTTTTAAAACCGATACGTGTTAATAAAAAGAGGCTCTTAACCCAGAAACTTTATATGGGACAGTACCAGCAGGGAATAAAAGATTACTGTCAGTCCTGGGCTGAGTTAGGGAAGTGGTAGACAGATTCTTTTGCTGGGAACAGAAAAGAGGTTCTAGAGAGAACCTTGGAAATTCTACACAGAGCAACATCATCTAGTACTGGGAATTGCCCATGGGAGGAGACTGTATTATTATATCTGGAAGGAGAATTGCAAGATGATGCACTGCCACCCTATGGTCATCAAGGTATTGTGATCCCTGAGATGGCATGAGAACATCCAACTAATACAGAAGCATTTGAGATGGACGATCAAGCCCATCTGATCTTTATTGCTCACAGCTGCTGCCCTACTCACACTTACACATGGATGAGCAAACCTTCCCATTTAGCCCCTGTTGGGTCTGCTTTAGTCAGCATGGCTGTGAGTTGGTGCATTACACCAGCATAAGTGGGGAGCTCTGCATTTAAGTATGAGAACTGAAGCATATTGTCCTTCAGGCAAATTTACATTCTTTACAACCCTTTGGTTATCGCTGCATCTTTTTGGTTGCAAGTTCTGGCATGGGTAGAAAAAGAACTTCTTGTTCAAAGTTTGATGACTGACCATTGATTCAAGTCCTGTTAAAAACAACTAAAGGAAGACTATACTTTAAGAAAGCTGTCTTATTCCCACACAGAGTACAGTATAGAGCTGAGGGAAGATGATGGACCCAAGGGCAAAAAATGTTGGCTGGCAAAATTTTAGGAAGTTATTCTTTGATTTTCACTATATGTAGAAATAATGTTAATTGTAGACTGCTTCTGTGTTGTTAGCAGCTGGTTTGTGGTAGTCCTACTCTGTAATTTTTGTGTCCCAACATAAATAATGACTGCTAGCTATATGGGCAGTAGCTCTTAACATTGAAACCCACACTTCCAGTTAATGTTATTCTGAGTTCAGTAGTTACAGCCTTGAATGATCATTCTTATTATTATTTTATTCTTGAGCACTGTGGTAAACACTACAGTCAAAACTTGCTAGAGAAGTCTTCAGTGATTCTCAAAGAAATTCAGACTCTGTCCTGGGTAACAGTAAGTAGGACAAACCAAGTATATTTAAAATTCTAATTTCCTTTTATTTTAATGTGGGTCTGATCCAGTGGCTTTGCAAGCAGCTGGGAGAAGTTAGTTTTTATACCATTAGTATAAAAAACAAATGCTGGTTGGTATCATACCTTTATCTCTTTTTCATTTTTTCACAAATGGAATCTAACTCTCTGAATAAAATGGATATTCATAAATCACCATTTGGCTGCTCTGAAGAAAATTACAGCAGGATTGGCCAATCTTGGGTGGAAAAACCTGAATGTTGACATGAAATGGAATGATATGCAAAAGAAAAAAGATGCTTCTTTGAGAACATTCATATGAAAATATTAATTAAGATGCATTGATAGATAAACAGAACTCTTTAAATGTTTTCCTACAGCACTTATTCTTAACCTGTGTATTTTGTATTTGAAGAAATACATACCTGCCAATACCATTTTTTTCACAGAGGATAACATTACACAAATACTGTGCTGCTATGTTTCATCAGTGGTCAAGTCTTTTGCATATGCAAAGTCTGTTCTGGATTTGTGCAAATGCTGAATTGGAAAATGAGGCCAATGTGATTATGCAACTACCTGGAATAGAACAGATCCCTTTTATGCAGATGGACTCAAAGACTCATGCTGTGTCAGTGCTTTTATGTCTCTATGCATCCTTCCCTTACCTAAAAATGAGATAGAAAATTTGCTCATCTTGCATACAACAGGTATATTGTAAGCTATGAAATACTTTTGAGATACATTTAGATTTGCAGCTTTGGTGGCACTTGATATATTGTGGGAGATTACTATCATCACTGTCTTTGCCTAATTTAAGCAGAGTCTGGTTTGCTCTAGGTATTCATGTATCTAGGGCTATATCAGTGATGGCTCTTTTGTCAAAACAAAGGTTCTCTACATTATAAAGCTATATGCTTTTTAATCTTTTCCTGCAATCTCATTCACAGCCAGTGATGAATGTGCTTTTAAGCAGTAATGAAAGAAGAGAGGGTAATTCCAGCAGATGGAGTGCAATATTCAAGACATTATACCAAATTGCACCTAGAATGTGGTATCCAATTCAGACTATTTGCGTTCAAAAAAGATCTGTTAAAATCAGAAAAATTGCACAAAATTATGATTGGACTACTCAGAGGTCCGAGAAGAAAATTGCATAAAGAAATAATTATGTCATAAACAGCATGAGTCCACTAAGAACTTGAGATCCCCCAAAATTCCTTCTGATTCAATTCTGATAATTTCTGATCCTTTATTTTATACTTTCATGTTCCAGTCTACTTTCCTATATAGACAAAGCTGATTAGATTAGTCTGCCAGTTCCCTGAAAATTTACAAACTGGTTTTATGTAGATTTCAATCGGCCAAGGCATGACAATATATGAAAGAAAGAACTCCAATAGGACGTGAGAAAATGTGTGGTTATGTGGAGGCAAAAATTCGTATATGTTATCTAAAGCAAAAGCTGCAGGGTAAAGTTATTACACTGATCATCCACCACGTGTACAGCTTGAAACCAGCATTGACATGTTCTCCATGCTTCACAGCTGGTAGTTAGAGGATATTACTTAGCTGAGGATATTACTTAACAGTGGAAAACAGCAAAGCAAGAGTGGGACTTAAAGGCACTGTGATATCTGCCTGGATGTCAAGGAATATAGGATAGAGATTGAGAGGAATGGAGGGTGAGCAGTGACGGTAGACCCAAACTACAGAAAAAAAGGACACGTGCATTTTGCTGCTCTAAAAAAGACTTCTTTCTTTGCTGAAGATGCTATGAAAGACACCAATCTTTCAAATTCCTCATTTCTACATATTTTGTGGAGAAACAACCCTTTAATTATAATTTCTCTTTAAGATTTCATTATTTAGTTTTTTCTTCCTCTCGAGTTCACACAACTTTGCCAGGGAACCCTCCCATAAATCTTTATTATCAGACACCTTTATTATATGTCTCTTCAGGAATGTAGTAAAATTCTGAACTGAATGTAAGATTCTATTGCTACATTATTGCCTCGCTGCACACAGATGGCTTGCAGAGGAAAATTAAAATACTATTTAATCCATACTCCATAGAAGCCTTGTTGTGACCCTGTGACAGAAGAAGGAAGCGTTTTGTCAGTGAATTCAAAATTGAGCAATATTTTAACATGTGTATCCTTCTGCAAGAAGTGCTGTGTAAATAGAAGGCACCATAATATGTTTTTGGAGCAAGTAAAAGTTAATTCCAACCAGTTATAATTTCTGTCTCCAGAAATTAAGTTCCTGAAGATGTCAGGAGTTACAATGGAATCTTGTGCAGGATGCCCATTTGAACACCCATTTCCTGGTCCTTTTAGGGCAAACCAAGGGAATGACTGAGGAGAGAAAAACATTCTATGGGGTATGTAGCACATGAGATTTCATGCAATAGGTTTAAACATGGGTTAGAATTTTTTAATCTTGGTATGCTCTGATCTTTAATAACTTCTTGGACAGTAACTTCCACAGTCTGATGATGTAGTAAATGAAAAATAAATATTTTGTTATAATTTTGCAGTTTGCTACAGTTGAATAGCTTAAAATGTTCTGAAGTGTTGCAAGGAGAAGGGAGCAGCAACTCAAAATTAAACCATCTTCCTCCTCCTATTAGGTATTTTCCATATTTTCTTTTCCTCAAGTGCCCTCATTGCAGGCTTTTCCTAGTTCAAACAACCAATTCTCTTCCTAGTAGAGTTTTTCCAGGCTTTGGGTACTGGAGATGAGATCCAAATGCAACTGAAAGAAGGTCCTAAGGCTGCAAATGACCTCTGTAGAGTGGCTCAAGATGAGACACTTTGACTCTGGTTTTTTAGGTAATGAGACAGCAGTGAAGACAAGATGCTGCTCAGTTTTTCCAAGATGAGAGAAGAAACAAGAGATTGATTGTGAGAGAGAGAAGTCCAGATCAGCCCCTGTGGTAATCTTGATGGATTTTGTTTACTTGGTCCTCTGGGTATGAAGAACTAGTATGCAGTATATATTAAGATATTCATACACTGGGCAATAAGCAACTTTCAGGACTGACGTGAGATTGACTCAGAAGCATACAGCTCCTGGGGCTTAGTTGATGGTTCCTTAATGCTTGCTGTTGGCAACACTGCTCCCATTGACAAATTCTCAAATCAAACTTGAGAGACAAGGTTGCTTGTTCCTCTATAACTGATAATTTTTTCACCCACAAACCTTGGTAATTTTACTTAATAGGTAAATTTTATTCATCGCCTCTAGTGCTAATTCTTTGTGAAGGAAAGGTAATGCATAATTTAGTCTTGTATATTTGTCTTGCTAAAATTCATTTAATATGAAATGCATGTCAAACAATGACCCTTCTCAGTTATCAACATCACTACATTTACTAAAAAAAAAAAAAAAGCTATCTGTTTTGCATAAAAGTAATAATAAATGACTATGCAATTGGCACTTAAGGTCTTAAAAATGTGTTGAAAAAACCACCCCAAGTCTTTATCTCTAAAGTGTAATTCAGATTAAGTTTGTACTTCAAGTTTAGGACTCTATGACATGAACATTAGCATTAAAGTGTTAGCAAGGGTAGAAGAGCAGCTAAATATTTATGGAAGCAAGAGGAAGTATATATGCTATAATAGTAGAGATGAGGAATGACTTTCAGGAACAATATAAAACTAAAGTCACAAGGTGTAATTGTGTTACAATATTCATTCTCAATTCTCCTACCTATGAGCATGCCAGGGCTTTCTATGTCGTTCACTGAGGTAAGCCCTTGCCAGAGGCCCACAGAATTTACCCCATTATAGCAACTGACTATGACTTGCAGATGGAGTTTCAGATTTGCACCTGACTACACCTCCAGCAAAAGAAACTACCTTAGTTATACTACCTACCACACAGTAAGACTCTCATGTGTTTTCAAATTGCCAAGAAATGTTTCCTGAAACATGGAAAATGAAAGCAGCTACTTATGTAAGTTATACTAAATTATAAGCTACAGGCAGAGTGAAACAAGACAACATTTTTATGTCTTCTTCCTCCTTGCACTCTTAACTCTGTTCAGCTTTAGGGAAGCATAGGGACTTATAAGGGCCCAGAGGAGGACTCCATTTCAGGTTCTGAAAATCAAAGGGGAAACATACACACAGAAAGCAAAAGTAGAGAAAAAGCAAACATGTCTGCAAGCTGAAACCATCTCCCAAGCCCACAATGAACCTCACCAACAAAATTTTGCTGAACTCTTTTTTTGTTGCGTATGTTCATATCTCATGTCTTGAAGAGTTTTTTCTCAGTGCTCTGTGTGGAAGCCTTGACACATATTTCATTGCTGATTTCATTGCAAAATGGAAAAATGTTGAGTTTATGAAAAGGGTGTGAAACACAAGACGTAGAACATTTTAAATATTCTGTATTAAAAATGCACATAGTTTCTCAGCATTTAATCTTTTAAGCCTTCAGCCTTTGCTCAGTGGTCTCAGACTAAAGGCATTGAAGGGCTTGGAGTATAATCCTACTGCCTGGACATTCTGCCACTAACATATCTAGTTTTGTATTCAGTCTCCAAGTAGGGTTTTTAAAATTATGGAAGTGCCTCTTTAAGAATTTCCTGTTAGAAAAGTTACATTTCTGGTTCAATAATATTCTGTTGCAGACTTTTTCCCCTTTCAATTCAGTCTGATTGCCACTAAAAACAACACATATTGCAAAATGTAATTGGAAAGAAAAATCAGAATGTAATTACTAATAGCAGGTATACCCTGAACAGCTACATAACTAATAAATAAGAATGACAGATTTTCTGCACTGTTTGCTTTTTCACTCCCCCTTTAATGTTTTTGATATTTTCTTAATGCTCCTTCAGAAGCAATCATTTGCAATAATTCTATGTTACTGAAGTAATTAAAGCAAAGAATTATTGATTTCCAAATTAGACATTCCAGATTCACAGGGTGTTTTGGACCCAAAATATATTACATATTACACAGGTCTTTCATTTAACCTCCTGGATGTCATTTTACTGCTGATGAACCCTACACTATTCTGTAGACTTTCCCCCTAACACTGGTTGATTTTCTGATTCTGGTAGGGTCAGGTAGTTCTTAGATATTTTTTAGCACAGGGTAATTCATTAGTCCGTGGCTACTGCAACACTACTCCCCAAGTTCAATCCTCAACCATTGATTTGCATAGCTATTAATTCTTGGGTTTGATTTGCATTCCTTCTTGTGGGAAGATATCTATGTGTGGATAGGCCTTTCCATGGTCTAGTGTTGTTGGTTTTTTCATTTATAAACACCATTTGGAATAAAATTCCTACTGTCAACTTTTAATTTTTTCCATGCAACTGAGTTGGTTACAAAAATCTTGGACTGGTCAAGAAATTCTGTTCCTTTCATGTATCTTTTCAGATATGAAAGAGAAAAATATCTTTGACTAGCAACAAAAAAAACCCTTCTACAAACTGTAATGAAAGTAATTTAATAAGAGCCAATCTGATTTACATTTACTTAAAGTCTCTTCATTCTTTTCTTGCTATTGAGCTTGATCATTTTACCATACTGTCATTTGTTCACTCCTCTGGCACTTTTTGTCTTTATCATAACTAGTATCTTTTAACACCCTAGGAGGACAAGGAGAGACAACTGAATACTCTTCAGGAAGATAAGAGGGGTATGGCCACAAGGCTCCATAAGGCCTGGCTTGGGCTCTTCTTTATTTTTTTAGATCCAAAGTCCTTCCAGCTATGATACTGGATTATAACTGTCATGGTGAGCTGCCACAAAGTCCAGTATTCTGGGAAGGGTGCCCTGGGGTCATGCTTT
>JAAGNO010009706.1:0-12530 GCA_033439905.1 Ceryle rudis | reverse complement strand
ATCGTAGGCCTTTCAAATCAAATTTCGCAAAGCAGCTTCATCAAAGGCCCCCAGCTGAGAGGCACGAGCCCCATATTCCTGCCCCCCCGGCAGGTCTGGGGTGGTGCGGCGATCCCACACAAAGTCGGCGTGGCTCCAGAAGTGTCTTTGCCAAGAAAAAAGAAAAAAATAATAAAGGGGGGAGAGATGGAGATTAAAAAAAAAACGCAAGCGAGAAAGAGCAGCGCCTAAATTGCTCGTCGTCTCCCCATCTCATTACTCGTGACTTCTGAGGACGGATATTTCCAAAGGCTGCTATGAAAGACTTGTGAATGGAGCCCCCCCGGACGAGATCAAAGCCCGAGGGCCGGGACGCTAGGGTGTGCCGGAGGAGGGGGCGAGGGGTGGCGGCGCCGCAGGATGGTGGGGGGGAGCCTTCCTCCCCTGCTGCTGCTGCCCTCCATGTTTCCCGGTGTCGCTGCTGCTGCTGCCTGACCCATCTTGCAATGGAGACCAGGGACGGCGGCCGGATCCCAATGGCTGAAACCGAGCCCAGCAAACTCTGTTGGCTCACAGTTTGGCAACTCTCCCCAAATTCATGATTCATAAAGGAGCTTATTCCAGCTGGGACCTCTCCGGGCACCCCAAATTGAAGATGAGGTGGTTTCCCACTGCTTGAGCCCACTCCTTCGGTCTCTCTTCCCTCCTTATGCCACAGTATCATGAGCCTGGTGAGCCACCAGCAGAAGGACCGAGGACAAAGGCAGGAGGACAGAAGTTGTGCCACTTCCCCTTCCTGCTGCTTCCCTTCAAATACGGGCTGCTTGCTTCTGCTTGGTGACAAATTTGGCTCCAGGCAGCATTCCCACCACCGGCACCACCGGCAGACGGGTGCCCCATCAGCAGCATGGAAAGCAAACTCACAGATGGTAAAATAAGAGAGTCGTGTAGGGTTCAAAGAGACCCTCTATGTCAATTGTTATATTATTAGGTAAACTCCAAGAAGAAAATCTTTTAATCCACTGTGGCTAATCCAGTCCACTTTTGTTGGCCAGGACATATTCAGCATCAACAAAAGGCTCTGGCCGACGGACACCGGCATACATAATGTATTTATATCTGCGGGAGCCGGCTTGGCAGCAGAAAGAGCCACTGCTTGGGCCAGCAGCGGGGGCCGGGGCAGAGGATTTTGCCCGACTTTTATCAGTTGTATTTTAATTTCAAAGAAGCCGGCTGATATTTGCGCTGCGCCGCTTACCAGGGGGAGCACAAAGAGGGCAGGGATGTTCCCAGCTCCAGCCGGCCCCAAAACCCTGCTGGGACTCCACTGGGACTCTGCTGGGGCCCTCGCTCCTCGCCTTCCCCCAGGACCGCCACAGTGGTGGCAGAAAGGGCTGCAAGGGCAGGTTTGTCCCGTGCTTGGTTTTGGGGTGATGGTTCCCATCAGGAGTTGGGTGGCTCCCCCCAGAACAGCTGTTGTGGGCTGGTGGGGTCCCCTGGGATTTACCCTGGGAAGGTGCCGTTGCACTGGAATGGGTGGAGTCGCCTTCCCACAAGGACATGGGATACGACTGATGCGGAAAGAGCTTCCTGTGCTCCGAAGGGCCAGTGCCACCGGGGAGGCAAGGTGGAGAGCAGCGAGTGGGTAGACTTTGTCCTCCAAACCCAGAGAAGCAGACACCAGAGCCGAGGAACCTGAAAAGCAAATAAAAGCCAAGAGCGGTAAAGCACAGGTGGGACATAAACAGGGACCACCTGGCCACAGCCCAGCTGATGCAGGGTATTCGGGCTGGAGGAGGTGGGAGCTGGTGGGACCAAGCCAGGATGGGTTGAGGTGGTGGCCGTGAGCTGCAGATGCTGGAGGTGAGCAGGGGACAGTGGCCATCCAGATCCTTCCAGGCATTGGGTATGGCCTGTGTGGTGAATGGGCTCGCCTGGGGCAGGGCTGATTGGGGGCCTACACCTGGTCCTCAGTGAGGCAGAAAGGGACAGACGGCCAGGCCAGGTCCATGGGCTGAGCTGATGATCAAAATCAGCTTTGAAATACCTGGCTGGACAGGTGCTGGTGGCCAGGGGATGAGGATGGGACCAAGACAGCAGAGACCTCTGTAGAGCAAAGAACC
Organism: Ceryle rudis; assembly: GCA_033439905.1. Taxonomy (NCBI): domain Eukaryota; kingdom Metazoa; phylum Chordata; class Aves; order Coraciiformes; family Cerylidae; genus Ceryle; species Ceryle rudis. Next base: position 10,428 of record JAAGNO010009706.1, on the reverse strand, counting down.
AGGGTTTCTGGTGAGGATGAGCTCCATCAGGAGCTTGTGGTCCTCCCAGGATGCCATCGAGTCAAAAATGTCCTTATTCCTACTGTGGGTAGCTCAGTGCCATTCAAGGCCAGTGGCTCAGACGTGGCCATGAGGATCTTCAGTAAGACCATGGAAAGCAGACACAGCAACACAGGGACCAAAAGGATTTGTCTAAAAGAACCCAGACGGCTTGTTCAGGGTTTGGTCCCCGTGACAACGGACAGCAGAGGACAGGAGTCCCTCTCCTGAGGCGGGGGAGGGGGTCACTGCACCCCCCCAGTGTTCCTTGAGGTGTGCACAGGATGTTCAGCCATTGGGGCAGTGCTAAAGGGGTGCTGTCAGGAGTAAGTGGCCCAGGGAGGAAATGGCCTCCAGGGGATCTGGTTGTTACTGCAAGCACCTGGCTCAGCTTTTCTGCTTTCACCACACTCGCAGGCACTTGGAGCCCTCCAGAGCTACAGTCTTCCTCAAATATGGGTAAAATGGCCAATGCTGCAGGGAATGGATGCACGTATAGAGTGATTAAGCACAAAGCTGTGAGTCACTTGCCCTGGACAGACCATCCTAAGACCCATTGAAGGAGTCAAGGGACAGGAGTCATAGATGAGGAGGCCACCCATGAAAGCAGCAGCTCTTCCAAAGGCTGAAGTGTAATAGGACTTACCAAGCCTTGCTGCACAACCCAGCCCATTGCTCTGATCATCACCAAGGCATCCCCAAAACTCCTGGCTGCTTTGTTATCCACCCTCTGTTATCCAGCACAGGAGTTGCCAGGCCAGGCTGACACATAAGGAGCACAAACCACCTGGAAGACAGAGAAAGAGAATTCAGGATAAATTATCTGTTTTCATCAGGCAGAAGTTTAATGTCAGGGGAAGCAGAGGTGCCGGGCTCTGGAGATCTGAAAATACTTCTCCACTGGGAAAAGGGAGCAAAGAACCTCCTGGGCAGGCAACTCTGCTCCACTTCCCACTGCAGGAGAAGGCTCAGGTGGGCTGGGATGGCTCACGGCATGGGTTGGGGTGTTGTGGGATGGCTGCCCACAAGATGGTCATCTCCAGACCATGGGCACTCACCCCACCTTTATGGCCCTGGGAGGGTCAGAGAGGTCCATCTCAACTAATCAAAGTCCACGTCAACCTCTTCTGTGAGACATGTTCACAACACGTCCTTGGCACAAGGTGGAAGCTGCTGCCACAAGAAGACCACAGAAGTTCAAGGTCTGGCAAGATTTGGTGTTGCACATCCACTGGCACACAGTTTCTCATGCTTTGGCCGGTTGTAACCATAAAGGATCAGGACAAAACACAACATGAAGCTGGATTTGCTCATGTTTGCCAGCTGTGGGTTCTCCTGAGGCTGGTCACCATTCCAGCCAACGTTTGACTGTTGAAAGCCTTCTGACAGAAGAGATGCATTAACAAGAGAAGGCCCAGCAGGGAATAGATCTTCTGGGAGAAGACCAAGAGAGCCCAGTGTCCTGAGGTCAGAAAGGCAAAGCTGAAGTGAGCAGGCTGCTGTCTGCTCCCACCATGGGGGAGAAGAGCTGCATAATGTGAAGGACATGGGCAGGCATGAGTGGTGTTAAATGGCTGCAGATGGACAGGCTAGACACGAGAAGGTGGCTCCAGCCCTGCAGAGCAGAGGGGTGACAGAGGCTACCATGACCTGCTGGAATCAGCGACCGTAGGACTGGGAAGCAGCAAATGGAAGACAGCCCAAGGCTTGGTGTCTGGAGATGGGACACGGCAAAGCTTGAGACACCTGCCTGGCCTGATGCTTACATCTCCAACAAGTGGTTCTTGCTGTCTGTCCCCGGGGAAGGAGAGGATCCTCATGATCACTAGCCCACATGTCCTCCTGGTCACAGTCATCCTGTCCCGTAGAGGACTTGGCTCTCCTGTGGTTCATCTGCCCACCTGGCACAGGAAGGGGAGGTCATTTTAGGGGAGAGGCAGTCTGGGGTTTCACACCCAGGGAAGAGAGCTACCAAGTGGTGATCATAAGCTGAAAGGGGATGCTGATGGTCCCTGAAGAGCTGGCAGAAGAGGACAGGGAATCTCATGGCTGATGTCCAGTGCCAGGGCTGCCCTGCCTTGGCTGTGGAGCAAGTCTTGGGCCTCTCCAAAGACAGAGATGCCCCACATCTCAGAGTTTCCTCACACAGTGAATCATTTTGTGAGTTATTTCTCTAGTTATTTGTCAGGATAAAACCAATATTCTCCACATTTGCTTGATGCCAGAAAGCCTTGAGATGAGTCAACACCAAGATGACCTCCTGGGCTGGGCTTGTGCCGGGGCAGATAAAGCAGCAGAAGAGTTTGGACACTCTTCCATACGTGCATGAATAAACGGCACTCAGTGAGCATCCCCAGATCATCAGCTGTGGCTCAGCACAGCATCAGTTCTGACAAGGAGAAGCACAGCCTGCACCAGCCTGCCCACCTATGCAGCCTTCTCCCACTGCCACAGCCCCACCAACCCCAGTGCACTTGGGTGTCCCCAGCCAGTCTGCAGATCTCCAGCAGAGAAGGTATAGCAGGAGGGCTCCTCTTCGTCACATCTCTTTGCATTTTCTGCAGAAGGAAGCAGGTAAACCCCAGGGTTGCTGCTAGGCTGGGTCCAGCATCTTGGCTCAGCTGGTCAGGACCTCAGCTGGCATCCCTCAGTGCAGAGCCTTTCCCTAGTGCTGTTCCTAGGGCTTCAGTCCCACCGTAGAAGAACTCTTCAGAGAGACCTCCCTTCACAGAGATGGTGCAGCCCTCAGGCAGGTCATCAGGGGTGGAGGGGCTGCAGGACTTGTCTCTGCCAAGCCTTGCCTGCCTTGCTTGGGTGCTGGTGACACAGCAGTGTGAGGGTCTTGTCCACCCGCTTGGGCAGGAGGGTTGGCCATGGCTTGGGAGATGGGTGCAGGGTAGTTGCTCTGAGGAAGGACCACCTCACAGAGGAGATGGAAAATGAGGGCAACCCCCACCTGGGGCTGGAGGTTTTGGAGGTGCTGCAGGGAAGCAGGAGGTTGGGAAAGGGGTGGTAGAGGCTGGAGTCCCAGTAAGGGTAGGGAGAGATCTCAGTGGATCTGTTACCAGAGAGTTGCAAGAGCAGGGGGCTCAGAGAAGCGCACCTGGGGTCCTCTAGTCAGGGCTGGCTTGTCCCCTGGCCTGGAGCAGACCTGGTCCCTTGGTGCAGCACGTCATGCCACAGATGAGCCCAGAAAGGACTCTGGATGGCAGGCTGTGACTTCCCATCAGGCCGTCCTGCCACCAGGAGCCACCATCAATGAGCTGCAAATGGCTTCCCAGCTTGGAGCATTCAGAGCCAATGGATCTCCAGGGCATGTCATCTCTCAGAGCAGCATCTAGGGCATCTAATGCCCCATCTGAGAAGCATGAGGCAGTGAGGAAAAACACTCTGTAGGAGAAATAAGGGGTGAACATGCCATGGGATTTCTCTCAGCAGCTCTTGATGTGATCACAAGGACCCTTTGCCCTAGACCGGGTCTGGGTGGGTTTTGGACCTGAGCAAACCAGGACTTCTGATAGGGATCATATCAAAATAGCCAGGCTGGAAGTCTGCAAGGCTGTAGGACAGACATCAAGGCGTCGCCGAGTGCTGAGCTTGCTTTCACCAGCCAAGTTAGTGACCACATCTAAGCCAGAATATCTTGCCTGGTGTTGCAAAACAGATCTGCAAGAGTAGAGCAACTGATTTTTCCAGCAGTAGTCTTGACATCAGCCTTCCCTTACCTCCCAGTAGCCCAGCTGGTCAGGATCACTGGTGGTGGATAAAGGAGATCTGCCTCTCCCCCCAGGATCAAAGGGGTTGAATTAGCACAGGCTGCACTGGGACAGCCCTGCCAGCAGGGACAAGCTGTCAGTGATGTGAGCCACCAGCCAGAGCGCACATTCCTCCCCGTGGTGATGCACACCATGTGCCCACTTCATCCCATCCCCCCACAGGGACATTGGAGCAGCAGTCGTAAAGGGGGAGCAAGAGGTGCCCTGCGGCAGATGGGTGAGCCCTGGGTCTGCAGTGGGGCTTGGGGACCAGGGACAGGGATGTCCACCCTGAAGCCACTGCTCTCTCCTGCCCCAGCTCTGTAAGGTGGGACCATTTCTGTAGTGATAACCTCTCTGGAGGCCTTGCACACAGGGATGGGACAGTCCCAGCATGGCTTGGGGCAGAGCAGAGCCCACTCCTAACATCCCTATCTCATGGCAGGCCAAGATATGAAGTGTGTCCTTCAGGACCATGGGAAGAGGATCCCCTCCTGTGAGCAGGGACTGGAAGGTGTTCCTGCCTGGCCCGGCTCCTCTGCAAACATCTGGGCAGGGTGATCCCAGCAGGGATGAGCTGACATCTCTTCTCTCTACAGAGTGGCACTGCTGGGATGTGCATGGACAGCATCACACCCTTGGACACCCAAGAGAAATGGCAAGCCTGGTGATCCAGAGCATGGAGAGGCAGGCGTGCGGGGCGCAGGTCTGGAGTGGACCCCAAAGGTGGGTGCGGGAATGCACATGGGGCGGGATGTTACCCAGAGGTGCTCACCTTCACCATCAACCAGTGACGAAGAGCATCAGGCACTGGTGATGCTGGTTGAGTGTGTGCACAATGGCTTTTGGCAGAGAGGGTTGATCAAAAGTGGGGGGGTCGTGAGGTATTGGATGCAGCAGAGGTCTGACAGGGTCTCTTTGCTCTGCCAGCCACAGATAAACCTTCTTCAAAAGCAGCACAGTGGCCAGGTGGAGAGGTCCAGGGAGACACCGAGGTCCTGGCTCCCATGTCAGTTCATATGCTCCTCTCCTGCACCACTGCCTGGATTGTCAGTGCTGGCTCCTTGCCCAGGCAGGGCTGGGGCACAATGCTGCATCCTTGCCACTCAGCAGGGATGGGTTCAGCAGCCACCCACCACCCACTCCCACCCTGAGCCAGGTCCTAGGAGAAGTGACGTCCCTGACGAGGTGATTTCAAGTCTTAAGGACTTGAATTTCAACCTCAAATCTCACTTGTAGCCTCAGTCCCGTAGCTTTTGCTGCAGGTTTTATGCAACCCTTGGAGCATCACTGGATGGTTCATCAACTACAGATGATTTTCTAGATGGAGATTGTACCTACCCCAAGTATCATCACTGTGCAAGAGCAATAGCTGATCAGTTACCAATGGCAGCCATCAACCTCTTGTTAGTGGATAGGATTGCTGGGTAGCCCATACCATGTATTGCTGTACGTGGACTGGGTTTCCTGAGCTGAGGAAAAACTAGGAGGAGAGAAATTTCTAGTCAGAAAGCTGGGAAGGGAGCCCAGGGGTTACCTGGAGCAGCTGGTACTTAAGGGGTGACAAGAGAAGCACAGAACAAACTGGGCTCTGACACAGCCAGGGCAGAGGAACCCTGGCCATTACTGCTATTGGCCGTTAATGGTGGTGTGGAAGGTGCAGGGCAAGCACAGGAGAGCGACCATTGGCTGCTGTGACTCTCCCTGGCAGGTCAGATGGAAGGAGAAGGAGGATGGGGAAAGCTCTGACCTGAGCCTGGAATGTGTCTTGCTATTGCTGAGGTGGTTGATGGCCAGGAGAGGAGCTGGGTAAGGCCTGAGGGCTGGTGGCAGGAGAGCCACGAGGTGTTGGGTGATAAGCTCATCCGAAGCAGCCTCCCAAGGCACAGCATGAGCTCATCTGTACTGGTTTTTGGGGGAAAATGACAGGTTTGGGGGCTCTGTAATTTGGCAAGGGAAGGTGAAGCGGAACTGGGGGAAGGAGGCTGATGCCAGGGACGGCACAGGGGGAAATACCAAGTAAGGATGCTGCCAGAATTAAAGGCAGAACGTAACCCTGAGGAGAACAGATCAGGGTGCCGGGATGCTGCAGGGGCTTGAGGTAGCATACAGGGGCTTGCCTCTGCTGTATGGGCATCTGTGCCACCATGGGCAGATGCTGGCAGCTGGAAAAAACATTTCAGACTGGTGCCTGAGCTGGTCCAGGCCCTTCTACCCTTACGTTCCTGGAAGGAGGCCACCCTGGCTGGAGGGCTGGAGTATTTCTTATTTTTGATGTGAGCAGTAAAACCTTTGCCCCATCCATGCAATCTAGCCCTGTACCTAGCTGGGAGGAGACCTGGGGAACCCCCAGTGTACCCTGACGATTTGCAAGTGAGCACCCATGCGGGAAGGAGAGTGGACTGGGAAACTGTGATAATTTTGCTGGAGGGGAAGGACCCAAGGACCCAGAGCAGCCAAGTCCTGCGGCCTTCCCACCTACCTGGATCAGCAGGACCCAATGTGGGCTTTATAAAAGAGCAGCATCAGAGCAAAAAGCTGTAAGCTTGGCGGCCAAACAGTGCTGCATCCTTTTGCCCAGCACAGGAAGCAAATCTAAGGCAAGCTGAAAAATGTCGGTGCATTTGCCTCTTTTGAGTTTGAAACTATTACCCCTCATCCTGTCACTACACTCCCTGATGAAGAGCATCTACTCAGCTTTAAGTAAGTCCCCTCTAAGTACTGAAAGACCACAATAAGGTCTCCCTGGAGCCTTCTCTTCTCCAGGCTGAACAACCCCAACAGGTCCCTGTCTCTCCTGTGCTGAGGACTCCAGAGCTGGCCCCAGCACTGCAGGGGGGTCTCCCCAGAGCACTGGGAGCAGAGGGGCAGGATCCCCACCCTCGATCTGCTGCCCACGCTGCTGAGGATGCAGCCCAGGGTGTGACTGGCTTTCTAGGCTGCAACCCAAGACAGAACTATCAGCCTCCTCTTCTACCCCGAGACATTTTTTTCTTGGTAGCCCCTTCTGCCACCATGGCTCACATAGCCAAATTCCAACTCCTGGCTCAAAAATGAGGGTGCTCCAAGCATGAGCGGGAAGACAGTAGCATCCCTCTAAGGGTGAGCTGACATTTGCCTCCACCAGCAATCAGTGTAGGATCTCACACTTCAGGGTATTTCCATTTTGTCCTCCAGCTTCAAAAAGGCTTTTTAATAAAACTATAATTCGGCACCACTTATGACCTTGCAAGGTCCTTTTAAATCACAGCCAAAGGTTGAACAGCACCATCTAGTGCACTTCATCCCGAAACTGCCCGCGCCAGAGGGACGCTGTCTCCTGCCCATGCACATCTCTGCCCTTCAAAGGGTATGCTGGGTGCTAACAGCCCACTGGCCACCAAACATACATGCAGGGGCTGGCCTATCTTGCTTTGGGGAAGCTGCTGAGTCACTAGAAAGAGGAGAATTAATTGGAGATTAATATTGTGCTGAAGCTGAACCGAGCGTGCTCAGCTTCTGCTGAAGTGACGCTGGGAGGCTTGCAGCTCCCAAGCCAACCTGGCAGGGAACTAATGGTGCTACAAGAAAAAGTACCTTTGCTGCTCTGAGAGCTGGGAATGAAGGGCTTGCAGTGAGGCTTTGCAAATTGCACTGCACAAGCATGGCATCCACAGCATTGGGCTGCTCAGACACAGCCCCAGGCCCTTTACACTGAAGGATGAGAGCAGTTCCTATCTTACCAGCGTTTGCTGGCTCTTCCAGACAGAACTGAATGTGTTCACGCATAGCCAGGAAGCATACGGCATCCCAGGCTTGTGCAGGACAGGTCTCGGCTGCAGGCTGATGCCAAGGGTGCATCAAAACACTGCCAGCCTCTTGCCCAGGGCAGTTTTGGAGAGGTATAAAGGCAGAGCCACGGTATCAACAGATGGAGAAGGGAGAAATGACCTGGTTTGGTTCACTGGCTTCTTCCCTTCAAGACCTCACAGGCTGATTCCTCCCCGACACAGTCAGAGATGGTCAGTTTGGTTTTTCACCTCTTTGTTGTCCCCAAGTAAATTTGAAAGTAGCTGCTGTTGGCCCCTGGCAAAGCACGGGGACTGGACTCCTTGGCATGGGTGAACCAAGGTGTGAAAGGCTCCAGAGAGAACCCGAGGCTCTCCCCACCCCACTCAGCCCTGCTAGAGGACCAGAAAATGGCAAGGCACTGGCACAGCTTGGCAGCAGCCTACACGGACAGGAGCTGCTGGATTGCAAGAGAAGCCCCTGGCACTTCCTTACTGCCCCAGGTCCAGCCCGGCCCCAAGAATCAGTGAACAAAGATGGTTACAGGGCAGGATGGCAGCACAGGGGGCTGTGCCAAGCCCCAGCACTTCAGCCACCTGCATCCTGGTGCACCCAAACTTGTCATCCACACCCCCGTGGTGCCTGCCTTGACACAGAGAAATCCAGCTCCAGTTTCTCATGCAGATTCGGTCCGGGCCATGAAATCTTGCTAGGCCTTTCTCTGGGAGATGAAAAGCTCTCTAATACCTGATCATCTCTCACCCATGAAGTTTCTTAAGCACTATAATCGAGGCATCTCTGGGGCTCCTTTGAATGAGCTAAGGAGGCTGTGGTTCTCAGGCGTCCCCCTGCAAAGCAGGGGTCAGGTTCAATTCTTCTCCTTCTCTCCAATTTCTCAGCATCCTTTCTGGAACACAGATGCTGGAACCCCTCCTGCTGTAGCACCCAGCCCTGTCCCAGCCAGGAAATCCCTGTAGGGAGCCTGATGCTCCTGCCCTGTCCCTCTTACCTCCTAAACTTCCCCTGAGCCCATCCTTGCAGAGCGCAGGTTTCCAGAAGGGCCCTGTGCTCAGCGGAGAGATCCTTTTGCAGCTGCTCACATTCAACTGTGTTTTATTTGCCTGGGACTCAGCTTATGAAGTTTTCTACAGCTGTCTTGACCTCGTCCATCTCTCCTGCCCCTCTCATTTCCCTGGCCCCAGCATTTTTCTCAGCAGGGATTTTTAATCTATTTCTAGACCATTGATGAAAACACTGAATAGCATTGGGCTTCCCATCCAAGCCCCGGACACCCACTGAGCGTGCTCCCATTCTGCAGGGATTCCCCATTGATGGCTGTCGGTTTGCCAGCTCCCAGTCCCTTTAAGGTGTCTCTCTTGATGTTGTATTGTGCTAATTTTTAATCAGAATACTATATGGATTAAGTCACATGCCTGAACAGAGTCCAGGTCTATTATTTCTATGCCATAACCTTTATCAGCCAAACTTGTAATCTCTTCAAAGGATGACATCAGAGTTTGACAAGAGCTATTTTTCCAGAAACTAGGCTGATTGCATTAATTATATTCCCATCCTTTAATTCTTTACCAGCTGAATCCCACATCAGCTTTTCTATTATTATGCCCAAGATCAGTATTGAGCTGCTACATGTAAATCAGCTCCAAGCATCAATCACATGAAAGAGTGTGAGTGCGAGGAGCTGCACCATCCTCTGTGCCGGGGCAGGAAGGGCAGCAACACTGCCCCGGGGTGGACTTTGGGAAGCTGGAGAAGAAAATGTATGTTTCCAAAAGTGTTCTCTAAATGCACAAAACCAGGCCCATGCAGTAGAGTTACTTGCATCAAAACCCAGAAAACATCCCCGTCAGAAATCTTTCTGGGTCATTTCTGATTTTAAGAGGACTGTCCTGTGGCATGATTGCATGTTCAGCGTTTGGCGTGGTACCCAGGGGCCTGCCTGGCTCAGTCGCAGAGTATCGCTGCTCTGCAGGGAAGCAGCAGCCTTCCCGTTTCCCCACTGCGCTACTCTTGTTCCATCTCTGCATCTGCTAATCCCTTCTTCTTCCCGTAATGCCCCCCGTCACTCTCAGTGCCGGAGCACCCCGCCTGGCCAGAAGCTCCCCACTGCCAACCACCGCGGGGTGAGGAACGCTCCTCGCCGCCTTTCTTGGCAGTCTCCATGTTGTTTGACCCATTTCAGTCCGTACAGTGCCATCTCTTGGCGACTCCCCTTATTGCTCCCCGCCGCAGAACTGCCCTGCTTGAACAAGCAGGACACACGCTGCGGTTTCTAAACCAGCTCCGGTTGATGTGGCAACAAGAGCCGCTGGTGGAGCAGCCACTGCACTGCCCCATCCACTGGCCCCCTGGTGCGCAGTCACTCCCGGGAAGAGAGCTTGGCTCAAGACGTTGCCGTGCGGTGCCGGACAGAGCAGTTGAGGCCGATGGCGGCTTTGAGGGTGGCTACATTTCCCCGCCAAACAGAGCCAGCTCCTCCACTAGGCCTTGGAGGTCTCCAAAGTGCAACCCTTTCCCAGGCCATCCCCTGCCCTGGGCGCTCAGAAGAGCTCTGCGGCCTCCTCTCGGCCAGAGCAAGACGGAGCCCTTGAACTGCGCAGCCTTTCATCGAGGCTTCAGCCCAGCTCAGGGCTCCGCTGGGTCCCCCGGTGCCATGCCCGGGGGCCCTCGGCCATGTGCTTGGGGGTCCTCGAAGCTTCCTCAGCCAGGGACCTCCGTGCGCCTCCCCTCCAACCAAGCTGCTACTGCGGGGTACTGGAGCTGCCCCGTCCACTCGTCCATCATCCCCGGGCCCCGTTGTGCCCCAGCACCGCCTTCCCCGGGCCGGGCCGGCCCGAGCAGAGCCCGC